>JAMPIV010004038.1:0-225166 GCA_024509875.1 Oreohelix idahoensis
GTGACACACACTCAGCACTGCACTAAGTTGTGAGTGACACACACTCAGCACTGCACTAAGTTGTGAGTGACACACACTCAGCACTGCACTAAGTTGTGAGTGCCACATACTCAGCACTGTACTAATGCTAAAACTAAGCGACAAGACATACCAAATGGAATGACTAAAAATCTGATATAATTCTGCCAGTCAGGAGACTTGTTTGAGAACTGCTCAACATAAGGCCGGAGGACAGAGTTGATGTAAGCATCGCCGCCAACAACAACCACCTTAATCGTGGTCGGGGTTCGTGCATTGCTGTTACAACTGAGAATAGAGGAATTGCACATTGGTAAACAGCATGTTTACTATTATACGGAATAGTCAATATTTTTACACAGGAAACTGTCATATCATCATTTTCATTGTCACTCTGTATGAAGCCTGCAGCCCTCACCTGTAACTGGTCCCATATTGCAGGAAGCCTGCAGCCCCCAACTGTAACTGGTCCCATTGCAGGAAGCCTGCAGCCCCCAACTGTAACTGGTCCCATTGCAGGAAGCCTGCAGCCCCCAACTGTAACTGGTCCCATTGCAGGAAGCCTGCAGCCCCAACTGTAACTGGTCCCATTGCAGGAAGCCTGCAGCCCCCAACTGTAACTGGTCCCATTGCAGGAAGCCTGCACCAAGCAGCAATCACAGGCTCTTGCACTGGTGGTTTCTGATGCTAATTATTTAACATGGTAAGGTTGCCAACCAAGCCCCTCTGCATAACCTCATACCAACATGCCTGTTGGAGATTTAGTTCTATTCTTTCTTTGCCTCATCAGAGAACTCAGGAACTACATGGGGAAAACTGTCATATACTATCAATCAATCTAACAGACAGTGTGTCACAACAGTCCATGAGGTGTGTCACAACGGTCCATGAGGTGTGTCACAATGGTCCATGAGGTGTGTCACAATGGTCCATGAGGTGTGTCACAATGGTCCATGAGGTGTGTCACAATGGTCCATGAGGTGTGTCACAATGGTCCATGAGGTGTGTCACAATGGTCCATGAGGTGTGTCACAATGGTCCATGAGGTGTCACAATGGTCCATGAGGTGTGTCACAATGGTCCATGAGGTGTGTGGTCATGACACAATGGTCCATGAGGTGTGTCACAATGGTCCATGAGGTGTGTCACAATGGTCCAGGTGTGTCACAATGAGGGTGATCTATGAGGTGTGTCACAATGATCAATGGTCCATGAGGTGTGTCACAATGGTCCATGAGGTGTGTCACAATGGTCCATGAGGTGTGTCACAATGGTCCATGAGGTGTGTCACAATGGTCCATGAGGTGTGTCACAATGGTCTATGAGGTGTGTCACAATGGTCCATGAGGTGTGTCACAACAGTCCATGAGGTGTGTCACAATGGTCCATGAGGTGTGTCACAATGATCTATGAGGTGTGTCACAATGATCTATGAGGTGTGTCATAATGGTCTATGAGGTGTGTCACAATGGTCCATGAGGTGTGTCACAATGGTCTATGAGGTGTGTCACAATGGTCCATGAGGTGTGTCACAATGGTCCATGAGGTGTGTCACAATGGTCCATGAGGTGTGTCACAATGGTCCATGAGGTGTGTCACAATGGTCCATGAGGTGTGTCACAATGGTCCATGAGGTGTGTCACAATGGTCCATGAGGTGTGTCACAATGGTCCATGAGGTGTATCACAATGGTCCATGAGGTGTGTCACAACAGTCCATGAAGTGTGTCACAATGGTCCATGAGGTGTGTCACAATGGTCCATGAGGTGTGTCACAATGGAGTCCAAAAGTTGTGTCATCACATTTCTGTTTCTTCCTTTTTCACAAAAGAATCCTTTTCATCATCATTGCCCTTCTCTTCATGTAGAAAACAGCTGCTTGCCACAATTTGCACCCTGAGCTATCACTCTCAACTCTGCCAATGAGACCCTAGTTGCTCTAGCTTCCTTTTCTCTTCCAGGTTTCCCTTGGTCTTCCCAGCTTTCCCTTCCTCTGTCAGTCTCAGGCAAGGTCTAGCCATACTGGACAGCTATTTCCTGAGGATGTGCTCTATCCATCCCCATCTTCATTAATCCATGACAGTTATTACATCTGACCATTTTATATGGAGGACTTTTATGTTGCTGAATGTCTGGAGTTCCTGAGCGTAATACAAGTATGTCAAGCCGTATCTCCCAGTCCCAGAACAGAACAGCTCACATACATGTGTTAAACAGCCAAACTGTTTTCACCCCCTCACAGAGAGCTGCAGAGTTCAAAACTTGTTGGATATACTACGTAACTGAAAAGTCTCTTCCAGTTTTAAGTAGTATATCCTCACATGCAACCACTGGATACACACAAAACAAATGTTTAACATTGAGTAATAACTAACATTTGACAAATAAGATTTTTATTTGTTTACTATTGCCAGAAACAAATTAAAACAAAATAAAATCTAAAATGACCAAAACACTGGCAAGTATTTCTGTTGCTAAAAAAACCATATGTTGACCAAACTGGATCTCACACTGAGCTGTAACATTAATGTGATATAGCATTTTTTTGTAATCACACGACAGTTCATTGTCTTTACTGTGATCTTCATTTCTTATAAATTATTTAGATAAGAGCGAAGAAATAACAATTAAAAAATAGAAAGTGACTTTTCAATCACTCTGTACTTTAAGGCTAGGCCTGGCTTTATGAATCCTGGCACCAACATATTGATTTGCTTCTTCTCCATCACTGTCCCCTCTGAGGCAGGTAATTTGTTAAGTAATAAATTACCAATAAAACAATCCTACGTGTTGTGCTGTGAAACTGTGAAAGCAGTTAGTTATCAATCAAAAAAGGTTTTCATTCAATACCCTTCAGTTCCCCAATGAAAGAAGGTCTTTAACAAATTCATGCCAAGTTCTCCAGCCTGTGCCATCTGCTCAAAGTCTTACCATGTCTTCTTCATCCCTTTCATTTCTATCTCCAGTTCTCTTTATATTTGGACATATGCCATAATATAACATGGTGGACCTTATGTCTTAACTGAATGAGGAACATCTTGCCAAGACAAATCTCAAAAAAAAAAAAAGAAAGAAAGAAACTAAAGTCACTGTGATTAGAAACCATTAAAGAAATATTTCCTTCATGTTTTTGCGCTTTATTTTATTACTCATATACATTTGTTTCTTTGACCTCATCTGTGTCACTTGTTTGTTACTATGGTTGACGAAAAGTATTTCTCTAAAAACCCATTTCATTACTGAGCTGTTCCATTGTATAAATTATATACTTTTTATACTCTAAAAGTTTTAAATTACATTATTACCAGGCTATAAAACTACTTTGGAAAAAAACAACAACAAATTAACTCACAATTTCTGAATTTTGTTGACCATGAAACACATAGCTGCCTTGACGTCTGCTTCAGAGCTGGTGCATATCAAGTTGAACTGTCTGTCCTGTATTTTCTGGGCCAGCATCTGACCTTGCCACTCTGAAGTGTTCACCAGAAAGACCGAGTCTGGTAAGTGGTCATCTGTGCCGTCAAACACCAAACTGAGCTGGTCCAGTAGAGCTTTGCGGGGCTGGAATGGACAAGCATGCAAGACTTAAGAAAACTGTGGGTTCTTGTTTTTAATTTTTAGTTGTTCATAAATGTGCATGTATATATGCGTTTATGTATGTATCTATGTGTGTGTGTATATACACAGAATACAATGGTGAGACAAAGAATGAACAGGACTAATGTTCCCTCTGGCAGCATGTTGTACAAAAATCACTAATATGAAGTTGTGCATTAGGCTGGCAACTCATATCAAACAATCTGCTACAGAAACCACTACAGCAAGATTATGTGGATGCCTTGTGCAGGCTTGTGGTTAGTGCACTGGCTTCCTAGCTTGGTGGTCCATGGTTCGATCCCCAATTGAGGCGGGATTTTTTTAGACCGCAAATGGCTCCGGGGTCGACCCAGCCTCATGAATTGGGTACCAGAACAACTCTGGGAAGGTTAAGGAGGCCAGCGTGATGTTGACCACTTCACCCCTAGTGTGCCGATGGTCAAGAAAAAATGGGCCTAACACCGCATTCCCAATATACCTCAATGGACATGTAACGGGATCCTTGACCTTGACCTTTTTGTGCAGGCTCACTGCAAGGAAACCAGCTGCAGTGGTGTCTCCAAGTGAAACAGAAAATGATGATGATACACACACACACACGCACACATTCCATAAACAAAATTCACTACTTCATTATTCAGTAAATGCAGTGAAGATAAGAAAGGTTAGTCCTTAAACACAATGTTAATAAATGATGACAGTCAAGTTTGTACCCCTCAAACAAAAGATTCCATAGCAAAACAAATCAATAACCATTGACGAAAAACAAAAGATTCCATAGCAAAACAAATCAATAACCATTGACGAAAAACAAAAGAAACAACAAAAATAAAGACTTCTTTAAACTCACAATACTCAAACACAATATGAATTGCAAACTTAAAAAAAAAAAATGCCCTGAACCTGTGTTACATATAATGCACGAATAAGCATTCATTCTTGAAGACAAATGCAATTAATTTCTCTTGAAAACAAAAATGAAATCAAATGGGTTAAAGAACTGGAATGGTATAAACAAATTGAAAATACTTTTCAGGTGGCATCTTAAATCATACACCTGGAGATAATTAAGTCTTTAATGAAACACAACAGATGAATCAGAGGTTTTCAGGTACTGTACTTCAGACTTAAGGTCAATGTATACAGTAAAAAATGATATAAGTAATGTAAATATAATTTCATTAAAAATGTTACGTTATGTGAATATAATCTTAGTAAAAATGATAAAAGTAATGTAAACATAATTACAAAAAAAAGGTCAGTTTATGTGAATATAATCTCAGTAAAAATGATATAAGTACTTTGAATATTATCTCAATAAAAATGATATAAGTAATGTAAAGATGAATTCATAAAAAATGTTACATTATGTGAATATTACTTACTTACTTACTTAGTCGTTCCCCTTCTACTGTGAGGTGTAGAGGTTTGGAAGAGAGAGCGCCAGACTATCCTGTCGGCTGTCTTCCTCCTGGCCTGGTTCCATTCTAGTCCTTGGTCCTTCAAAGATTGTCTAATGTTGTCCTCCCAGCGGACGCTGGGTCATCCAGGGGGTATGGATCCCTGGCTCTTTGTTTCCCATGCTTGTCGTGGTAGCTGATCTTCTCCCATTCTGCAGACATGGCCAAACCATCTTAGCTAGGACTGTTCTACTTGAGTCTGCAGGGGGTGGGATTTTAGGCCTTGACGTATCGTCTGGTTGCGGACCATGTCTCTTCTCGTTACTTCAACCATCTTCTTCAGATACCTCATTTCTGAGGTTTGGATCTGGCTTTTGTGGGTTGTAGTCATTGCCCATGACTCACATCCATATGTCAAGACTGGGACATAGGTGGAGCGGTATACAGCCATCTTCATTTTCTTACCAACCTCTCTCTTGCTGAGGAATCCTCGATTTATGGCCTGAAAAAGTCTCCCAGCTGCTGTTTTTTGAGTGGCCAACTCTTCTTTGATGCCTCCCTTTCGGTCTATAATAGCTCCGAGGTATTTAAAGTGGTCGACCTGCTCCAGGAACTGTTCTCCCAGCTTAATCTGATGTCTTCTTTCTTCTCGTGATATCACCATGGATTTTGTTTTAGAGCTGCTTATGACCATCCCTCTCTTCTCCAGCTCTTCCTTCCAGACTTGCAGGTTGGATTGGAGATGTGCCTCTGGTTTAGCAATCAGGTCAACATCATCAGCAAATGCCAGCTCTGAAATACAGACCTGTCTCATCTTCCAGTACCCCACTGAATACTTTCTTGTTCACGCCTTACATGCCTTGATGACATCATCCATGAGGAGTATGAAAAGATAAGGTGACAGGATATCACCTTGTCTTACACCAGTGGTGGTCCTGAACTCTTCTGACTTATGGTTTGCTGTCCTCACATAATTTCTGCAAGACTTGTAGAAGCTCTGTATAGCATGAATCAGAGGTGCTGGAATGTTCTTCCTTGCCAAACAGTCCCAAAGTTTGCTCCAGGGGACCCTGTCAAATGCCTTTTCCAGATCTATGAAACAAAGATGGATCTCACTCTTATACTCAAGGGCCTTTTCACTCAGCTGTCTGAGTGTGAAGATTAGGTCTTGAGTACTTCAGTTTGCTCTGAATCCACACTGGACCACATCAAATTGTGGCTCAGCTAGGCGTCGGAGTCTCTGCTCTAGGATTCTAGAGTAGATTTCACCAGGGACACTGAGAAGGGATATGCCTCTATGGTTTCCACATTGTCAATTGTCACCCTTTTTGAAAATTGGTGTTATGATGGCAATCTCCCAATCCTTTGGTATGGTCTTGTTGCACCATGCTGCCTGTAGGACCCTTAAGAGTAATAGGTCACTTGATGCTCCAAAGTACTTAACCATTTCTGGTGTTATACCGTCATGCCCTGCTGCTTTGCCCATCTTGATTTTCTCCAGTGCTGCCTTCAGTTCTTCCATCTTTATGTCATCTTCACCATTATTGGTTTTCTCTTCTGTGCTAGTGGTTATCATTTCTGATGCTTCACCATGCTCACCATCCAGGAGTTCTGAGAAATATTCTTTCCCTTACTTCCTTCGGGGCAGTAAGCAATTTGCCTTGCTTGTCCTTTATAAATTTGAGAGGGCATTGTTTTTCCTTCCTCATGTTCTTTAGGGTCTTATAGAACAATTTCTGGTTTTCTTGCGCATCTTTTTCTAGCTTTTCTCCAAATTCTTCCCAGGACTTCTGTTTTGCTGCTAGCACCTTGTTCTTTGCTTCTATTCTGAGTGACACATATTCTCTATATTTCTCCATTTGTCCTGTTGTGTTTTTAGCTCCTAAGTATTGTTTCCTTGCCATTTTCTTCTCTCTTATTTTCTCTTTGACTTCCTCTGTCCACCAAGGTGTCCTCTTTCTCGTTCCCAAGTCGGACTTCAACCACATGCTTCTGCAGCAGCTGTCTTTATGATGTCCTTGAATTTAAGCCAGAGGGTTTCCAAGCCATCAGGTTGTTCTTCTGTGTTGCTCACCGCTGCAGCAATAAGCCCCTGATATCTGGTCTTAATTTCTGGCTCTCTCAGCTCGTAGGTCTTAATGCTCATTTCTCCCATTCATTTACTTAGTTTCTTGCGTGATGTTGGGCAGTTCCTAGACTGAGCAACTCTTTCGGTTGTTCTTTTGATTGTAAGCAGGTAGTGATCACTTCTAATCTCTGGCCCCCTCCAGACTCTAGCATCCCGGACATATTTGAATGAGCTCCTCCTAACAATGGCATAGTCGATCACTGACTTCTCATTCTTTGTTGGTTCACATCTAGTGTATGCATGTATGCGCTTATGGGGGAACTTTGTGTTTGTAATGATCAGATTCTGCTCACTGCAGAATCTAAGGAGTCGCTTTCCATTGTCATTGAGAGTATCTTCTCCACATCTTCCGATAACTCCACCCCATCTAGCATGGTCATTTCCAACTCTGGCATTGAAATCTCCGAGCATGATAATTTCATCTAGGCAGTCATCCACTGTCCTTTGAAGCAGCTCGAAGAATTCCTCCTTGACCTCTGCTCGCTCATCCTCATTTGGCCCCTACACTATGACCAGGTTGGCTATGGTTTCTCCTTCTTTTAGTTTTACAACCATAAAGCGCTCCGAGACAAAGTTCCATCCCTTGATACTATCTTTTTGGTTTTTGGAAACAATGCAACCCACGCCACCTTTAGCTCTTTCAGATGTGGGTACACCACTGTAGAGCAGCGTGTTGCCATCGAGATCCATGACTCCTTGCCCTTTTTTCTTTGTTTCCGTTATAGCCAGGATTTCTAGTTTTGCTTCCCTCATCTCTTCCACCAGCTCCTCTTCTTTCCCATTTATACTTCTTGTGTTCCAAGTTCCATAAGTCGTAGTCCGTTCCAGTTCGTCGCCTTTAGAATCAGTCCGGTTTTCTCTCTTGTAGTTCTCGTAATCAAAAGTTTAAAGCAAACAGGTGATTGGCCTGTTGTGCCTTTGCATGGTGGAGGGGCTGCCTCCTTACGGCCTCCATGCAGGCCGCCCTCCTCTTTTTTCAGCTGGGCTTGGGACCGGCCTAGGCAGAGTTTTATGTGAATATAATCTCAGTAAAAAAAAAATTATATAAGTATTGAGAATATAATCTCAGTAAAAATGATATAAGTACTGTGAATATTACCTTTGTAAAATGATACATTCACTGTAATACTCGTTTCACTATTCAAATCCCAAAGATCTATGGTAATCTCATGTTATTGTTTTTTTTATTTTGTGTCCCGCCTAAAAGTGTGACTTTCAAATCCTCTGTAGGCGTTTTCAACTTTCTTATACATTCTCCATGTTTTGACTTAGTTCAAGATAATTTATTGATATTATTATGTCTTCTATACTTCTTAAAAGTTCTTCCCACCTCCCCCCTATCCACAACAAACAATGCTCCCACACAACAGAAACTCAAGTAGCAGTTTTGTGAAACCTGACAAAGTACCAAGCAAATAATGTAAGAAACAGAGATGAAAATAATATAAGAAATGAAAATGAAGGAAACAGAGGTAGACAACACGGGGGGAGGGGTGTTGAGGGGGAAGAGGGATTGTGTTAATTTCAACCAGTTGCCTAAACTGTTTTTTAACGAAAATGTAACATGAATTATCATAAAATATATCCACAATATTTTCTATATAAATTATTTTGCTAAACATTGACAACAATATAATAGTAATTATTACAACAAACAACAATAATCATCTACCATTAGCCTAAAAAGTTCTTAAAAGCAATTTTATATCAATACCATCACTGGTCTAAATTTTGCTAAACAATTATATCATTAGTTAATTAGCATACACTGTATTAATAACAATTATAATGTTAACCATTACACTAAACTGTTAATAAAAACATCATATCTATCATTATTCCAAATTGCTATGAAAATTATATCAATAAGTAGCCTAAATTTAGTCAATCATTATAATATTAATTATTATGTCAAACTTTGTTAACAGCAACAACAATACCAATCATTAAACTAAACTTTGTTAACAACTATAATACCAATCATTATGATAAACTTTGTTAACAACTAGTTTCCTCCATTATTTATTTAACAACTACAATATCAATGATTATGCTAAACTTTGTTAACAATATCAATGATTATGCTAAACTTTGTTAACAACAATGTAAATTTATTCAAGAGTCAACAATAAGATGGTCAAATAAACAACAAACAAAAAGCCTAAAGTGTATACACAATGCTTTGTGGTCAGCTGATCTAAGAGCTAAGGTAACAATCTAGAAATTAAGACAGAGAAAGCTAGAGATTTAGCAAACAGGTAAAGCCAGGTGAAAAACTTTCATAGGTATGTCAAAGCAATGGATTGAACAAATGGTTAATGCCATAGTGAGAACACCTCATCTTTCATAAATCAACAGAGGACATATGGTGAAAATGACCAACAAAAGAAATAAAAGGCATAACATCTGATTAGTTTAGTCCAGCCAGGAAAACAATAAAGAATTGAATTTGATTGACAACATACAGAGACATATATAAACAGAAGCATTATAAAACAAATGTAAGTGCGGCTGGAAATTTAGGAACACAGTCACCATGAAGACACCAGGAACTAGTAGGTTAGTTCTTTGTCACAATGATCTAGTAGAAACAACAAGAACATAAGAATAGCAGAGATAATGAGAATGCAAGAACACAGCTGATGTGAAAACACCAGGAACTTGTAGGTTAATTCTTTGTCACAGTGATCTAGGTGAGACAATAACAATAAAAACACAACTGACATGAACACACCAGATACTAGTAGGTTAGTTCTTTGTCATAGTGATCTAGGTGAGACAATAACAATAAAAACACAACTGACATGAACATACCAAGAACAAGTAGGTTAGTTCTTAATTCTTTGTCACAATGATCTAGGGGAGACAAGAAGAAGACAAAAAACACAACTGACATGAAAACACCAGGAACTAGTAGGTTAGTTCTTTGTCACAATGATCTAGGTGAGACAATAACAACAAAAAACACAACTGACATGAACAAACCAGGAACTTGTAGTGTAATTCTTTGTCACAGTGATCTAGAAGTGACAATAACAAAAAAACACAAATGACATGAACAAACCAGGAATTTGTAAATTAGTTCTTTGTCACAATGAAATAAGAGAGACAATGAGAACACAAGAACACACCTGACAACACAAGAACACACTTGACATGTAAACACCAGAAACTTGCAGGTTAGTTCTTTGTCACAATGGTCCAGGAGAGACAATGAAAACACCATTAACTGGTAGGTTAGTTCTTTGTCACAGTGATCTAGGAGTGACAACAAGAACATAAGTGACATAAAACACAAGGAACTAGTAGGTTAATGCTTTGTCACAGTGATCTAGGTGAGACAATAACAAAAAAAAAACACAACTAACATGAACAAACCAGGAACTATTGGGTTAATTCATTGTCACAGTGATTTAGCTGAGACAATTACAACAAAAAACACAACTGACATGAACTAGTAGATTAGTTTTTTGTCACAATGATCTAGGTGAGACAATTAAAAAAAACACAACTAACATGAACAAACCAGGAACTATTGGGTTAATTCATTGTCACAGTGATCTAGGTGAGACAATAACATAAAAAAACATAACTGACATGAACAAACCAGGAACTAGTAGGTTAGTTCTTTGTCACAATGATCTAGGTGAGACAATAACAACAAAAAACACAACTGACATGAACAAATCAGGAACTAGTAGGTTAGTTCTTTGTCACAATGATCTAGGTGAGACAATAACAACAAAAAACACAACTGACATGAACAAACCAGGAACTAGTAGGTTAGTTCTTTGTCACAATGATCTAGATGAGACGATAACAATGAAAAACACTAATGACATGAAAACAACAGGAACTTGCAGGTTAGTTCTTTGTCACAATGATGTAGGAGAGACAATTAAAACATAAGTACATAACTGACATGAAAACATGAGGCACAAGTTGGTTAGTTCTTTATCACAATGATCTAGGAGAGATGACAAGAACATAGCTGACATGAAAACACCGGGAGCTATTAGGTTAGTATATTACAGTGACCTATGACAAAAACATGAAAACATAAACACACAAATGACTAGTTGGTTAATTCTTTGTTTTCTTGAACTAGGACAGAATATGATAACTGAAGAACATGACCAACAAAGAGCACTTCCACTGACCAACGACTCATCCTCGTCCATACTACTCATGCCATGATGTGCAAACTCTGTTTTACTCTTTATCTCTCTAAAGGAGGGGCTGTGCTTTCTGCTGCTCTCTTTGATCTTGGCTTGGTGAGATCGAAGTTTCGGTGAAGATTCATTTGCACTTGTATTTTGTGAATCAGAGGCATCAAACTCAATGTCAGAGTGCGGCCTCTGGACCAGGCAGAGGAATGGAGAAGCACACAAGATGAGGGTTAACAGGGCATGCATTATGGAAATGGGAAGGGGGTCACAGTGGTTTCAAAAAATAAAAAAACAACAAACAAACAATGCAGCATTTACAACAACCACACATTCATCTACTGGCTGTTTAACACAAAAACATAGTTATTTTGGTAGTAATTATGATTACAAAATTAACAATAAAGATTAAATAAGATTCAAGAGGTACAATAAGTTTTACATCACACATTTTAAGTGTTAAAATAGGGCAGGTTTTTTTTCTTCCATTTTTCTGCTACTTGTGGAGTAAAGGTCTACTACTGTAGTAGCCCCCACGTGAAAAGTCTTCATCAAAACACTTATGTACTGCGTCCAATTAACATAAGAGGTTAGAGAATCGTCTCTCATGGCAAACGTGCCAGGTTCAATTCATGGGATAGACACACTCCAGCCTACCCAGTTGAAATTGAGTACCTACCTTATCTCTTGAGTAAGAAGAGAAGGACAAGACACAGAGGAAAGGAACTTGTTACTCTACCTGTCATGATGGACCTAATATAGTGAACTCTCTAATACTTCTCTTCTCCCCCCCAAGTGGCAGCATCTGATATGTGACTACCTTACTGTTACCTTTAACTCCTGCCATGGAGATTTCTGCAGCAATCTGTTTTATAAGGTGGGGTTCTCAACACCACGCACATTCTCAACTTGGTCACTTCCTACGACATGCCTGGTGGTAGCGGTAGGCCTATTCTCTCTGTCTCATCAGAGACCCCCTCCAGTAAGTACATGTGGCTAAATAGTCCAGCACTGAACCCGTTGTAAGTACATGTGGCTAAATAGTCTAATACTGAACCCCCCAGTTAGTACATGTGGCTAAATAGTCTAGCACTGAACCCTCAGTAAGTACATGTGGCTAAATAGTCTAGCACTGAACCCTCAGTAAGTACATGTTGCTAAATAGTCTAGCACTGAACCCCCAGTAAGTACATGTGGCTAAATAGTCTATCACTGAACCCCCAGTAAGAACATGTGGCTAAATAGTCTAGCACTGAACCCTCAGTAAGAACATGTGGCTAAATAGTCTAGCACTGAACCCTCAGTAAGTACATGTGGCTAAATAGTCTAGCACTGAACCCCCAGTAAGTACATGTGGCTAAATATAGCACTAAACCCCCAGTGAGTACATGTAGCTAAATAGTCTAGCACTGAACCCTCAGTTAGTACATGTGGTTAAATAGTCTAGCACTGAACCCTCAGTAAGTACATGTGGCTAAATATAGCACTATACCCCCAGTTAGTACATGTGGCTAAATAGTCTAGCACTGAACCCCCAGTAAGTACATGGGGTTAAACAGTCTAGCACTGAACCCCCAGTTAGTACATGTGGCTAAATAATCTAGCATTGAACCCCCAGTAAGAACATGTGGCTAAATATAGCACTAAACCCCCAGTTAGCATATGTGGCTAAATAGTCCAGCACTGAACCCCCAGTAAGTACATGGGGCTAAATAGTCTAGCACTGAACCCTCAGTTAGTACACAGGGCTAAATAGTCTAGCACTTAACCCTCAGTAAGTACATGTGGCTAAATAGTCTAGCACTGAACCCCCAGTAAAAACATGTGGCTAAATAGTCTAGCACTGAACCCCCAGTAAGTACATGTGGCTAAATAGTCTAGCACTGAACCCCCAGTTAGTACATGTGGCTAAATAGTCTAGCACTGAACCCTCAGTTAGTACATGTGGCTAAATAGTCTAGCACTTAACCCTCAGTAAGTACATGTGGTTAAATAGTCTAGCACTGAACCCCCAGTTAGTACATGTGGCTAAATAGTCTAGCACTGAACCCCCAGTAAGTACATGTGACTAAATAGTCTAGCACTGAACCCCCAGTTAGTACACATGATTAAATAGTCTAGCACTGAACCCCCAGTTAGTACACATGACTAAATAGTCTAGCACTGAACCCCCAGTTAGTACATGTGGCTAAATAGTCTAGCACTGAACCCCCAGTTAGTACATGTGGCTAAATAGTCTAGCACTGAACCCCCAGTTAGTCTTCTTTTTCTTCTCTGATCCTTAGCCACCGACCATCAAAGCAGTCAGTGGCCATTACGCCTAGTGGCGTCTTGTAGGGCAACAACAAATTGATTCCACTTTGCTCGGTTGGCGGCCATCCTTTGTACAGTGCCCCAACTCTGGTTCATTCTTTGCATCTCAGCCTCCACAGTCCTCCGCCAAGTTGTTTTTGGTCGGCCTCTCTTTCGTTTTCCTTCAGGGGTCCATAGCATAGCTGTTCTTGTGATGGCATCGGGATCTCTTCTGAGGACATGGCCAACCCAGCTCCAGCGTCTGCCAGCTATGATGGTGTGCATGTCCTCTTGCTTGCTCCGAGTAAGCAGATCTTGGTTGGTGATGGTATTCGGCCAAAAGATTCGGAGAATTTTTCTTAGGCATGTTGTGTGAAAAGAGGACAATTTCGACATTTCCTTCTCTGTAACTCTCCAGCTCTCCGCGCCATAGAGAAGCACAGAAAGCACACAGCTCTGATATAATCCTAATTTTGTGCTCGTGCTGTACTGAGAGGACTTCCAGATGTTGTTTAGACTAAAAAAGGCTGTTCTTGCTTTGTTCATTCTGTTGTTGATGTCTTTGCTTGCTCCGCCATCTGGTGTTACTATGCATCCTAGGTATGTGAAGGCATCTGTCTGTTCCAGTTGCTGATTCCTTACTGATATGGGCTCAGGGTTGCTCACATTGAGCGTCATGACCTCTGTCTTCTTTAGGTTGATGTTCAAGCCCACCTGCTGGCTATACTTATTAAGTCTATCCATTTTTTCCTGCATGTGTTGATGTGAATGTGCTAGCAGTGCAATGTCATCTGCATATTCCAGATCTTCCAATGTAGAAAATGTAGTCCATCTTATTCCTCTTGGATTGCCCTCTGTTGTCTGGCGCATCACCCAGTCTATGACTGTTAAAAATAGAGTGGTTGATAAGGGGCATCCCTGTTGTACTCCTGCCTTCACTTCAAAGGTTAGGTTGCCCCAGTTAGTACATGTGACTAAATAGTCTAGCACTGAACCCCCAGTTAGTACATGTGACTAAATAGTCTAACACTGAACCCCCAGTTAGTACATGTGGCTAAATAGTCTAGCACTGAACCCCCAGTTAGTACATGTGACTAAATAGTCTAGCACTGAACCCCCAGTTAGTACATGTGGCTAAATAGTCTAGCACTGAACCCCCAGTTAGTACATGTGACTAAATAGTCTAGCACTGAACCCCCAGTTAGTACATGACTAAATAGTCTAGCACTGAACCCCCAGTTAGTACATGTGGCTAAATAGTCTAGCACTGAACCCCCAGTTAGTACATGTGACTAAATAGTCTAGCACTGAACCCCCAGTTAGTACATGTGGCTAAATAGTCTAGCACTGACGTAAGCATGACTGCCATCATCATTACTATCTGTATCATTTCCTGTTTTCAATCGTCATGGAGCGTGGATGCACCACTGCAGCAAGCACCCCCCCCCCACCTTTACAGGAATTCTTCACCAAAACATGTATGTGCTCTTACAGCAGTGGTTTCTGTCACAAGTTGTTTAACATAATGAAGCTACCAGCTCTATGTACAACCTCATATTGTGTCACCTCTCAGGACATGCCTCAGGAAGCAGTACCCCTATTCATTATTTGTCTCACCACCCCCCCCCCCCCCCCCCCAGATTACATGAGGCAAGTAAACATAAAACTGCTACAGATTTCACAAACTTCCAGGAATATAATTTTGACATTTTCTACTACACCTTCATCAGGACAAACTACATTTAGAAACTTTCAAATTGTTGTCAAGCAGGGATGTACTAGAAATATTCGGGGCAGATCCCACTTTTGGCCCCCCCCCCCCCCCCTACTCCCCCCCCCCACCCATCCCCCCCCCCCCCCCCCCCCCCCCCCCCCCCCCCCCCCCCCGCCACCCCACCCCCCCCCCCCGCCCCCCCCCAACCCCCCCCCCAATAAAGAAACACTTGGAAGATATTTTAAACAGTAAGTACTTACTTAGTCATTCCCCTTATACCGTGAGGTGTATAGGTTTGGGAGAGAGAGCGCCAGACTATCCTATCGGCTGTCTTCCTCCTGGCCTGGTTCCATTCTAGTCCTTGGTCCTTCAAAGATTGTCTAATGTTGTCCTCCCAGCAAACTCTGGGTCGTCCTGGGAGTCTGGATCCATAGCTCTTTGTTTCCCATGCTTGTCGTGGTAGCCGATCTTCTCCCATTCTGCAGACATGGCCAAACCATCTTAGTTGGGACTGTTCTACTTGGGTATGCAGGGGGTGGGATTTTAGGCCTTGACGTATCGTCTGGTTGCGGACCATGTCTCTTCTTGTTACTTCAACCACCTTCCTCAGATACCTCATTTCTGAGGCTTGGATCTGGCTTTTGTGGGTTGTAGTCATTGCCCATGACTTGCATCCATATGTCAAGACTGGGACATAGGTGGAGCGGTATACAGCCATCTTCGTTTTCTTACCAACCTCTCTCTTGTTGAGAAATCCTCAATTTATGGCCTGAAAAAGTCTCCCAGCTGCTGCTTTTCGAGTGGCCAACTCTTCTTTGATGCCTCCCTTTTGGTCTATAATAGCTCCGAGATATTTAAAGTGGTCGACCTGAACCGGGACCTGTTCTCGCAGCTTAATCTGATGTCTTCTTTCTTCTCATGATATCACCATGGATTTTATTTTATAGAGTTACCCAGTAAGTAATATTATAATAATGTCCAAAGGCACCCCCCTCCTGACTGTCACCCGGGGCAGATCGCCCCCTTATTATGCCACTTTTGTCAAGTTAATCACAGCAGATGTCACTTGGTTGCAATGCCCAATCTGTATCACATATATTTTTGTAGATGCCACACTTCATTCACTTTTGTACACCCATATTTCATCATCATCATTTTCATCATCATCATCATCAGCATGCAGCTGGTCCCCTTGCAGGAAAAAAGCAACAAGCAGTCACATGCTAGTGGTTTATGTGACAATATGTTTTACATGATGAGGTTGTCAGCAGGCACGTCTGCAGTTATGGGCTTATGTTTTTTTTTTTAAGGGAGGGAGGAAAGAAGATATTCTGATTTAATTTTTGGGAGGTTAGTATGAGTAACATCCTCCATGTAGTCCTGGGAGGGGATGGGGGGTATCTGAAGAGAAAGAAAGACTAGGACTACTAGGCACGTCGTACAATGTGACTAATATGAGGTTGTGCATAGGGCTGGTAACACCATCATATAAAACAAATTGCTACAGACAAGTGCACATAACTGCTTTGTGCAGGCTTCCAATGGGACCAGATGTAATGATGGCTCCATGTTCCGGAAGGAACAAACATGAAAATGATGATGATAAATGACAAGGCTGATGGAAGAAGTAGTACAATTCTTTTTCTGCCTCTTCATAGATCCCTGGGAGGACAGTGACTGAAGTCACATTCTGAGACAAGGTACAGCACCACAATTTATTTGACAGCTCAACTCTGACACAGTAATCATATCTTGGTTCCAGAAAATGGTTGTATTAGCATGAAAGTAGGGACTGATAAAAGTAGACAAATAGAGAAGTCCCAACAAAAGGTGTGCCAGCTAAATGTCTAAAAACATAGGTCAAGTTCTAAGAAACTTAGCTCTCTAAAAAAATCACTTTCCACAGCTCCTGCTGCTACACCTGATGAAAATATACTGCACTAAGAACCCCACTGACATATTCTGAAAACATCATTACCACAACAGGCTGAGCACAAATTGAATACTTCCCAATACAGGTGGAATAGTTGTCTAATCTCAGGACAATTAAGCTAAGAGTGAGAGGGGAAATAACTCAAACATATCACACTATCAAACACACACACAAAAGTCAATCATGCACTAATGAACTACTTCTGTTGAAAAAGAGTAGGATCTCAAATCTCAGATTACAAAACAATCATCATGCAACACTGGAATAATTTAAAGGCTAGTCATAAATATCTATTTAATTCTTTTTTCAAATGCAAATGTATTTATAAATGTCTTTTAATATCAAACATGACATGAAGACTCCAAAAGTTCCAATCAAAGTTGCTTTTTACAAAACAATGCATGACAAACAAAATTCTAATAGCCCAGTGCAAGAGGGCATCTACTGGGACAAGTAAACACAGTATTCTGCGGGTGCATGCATCCATCAAAGAGATCGTGCAAACATGGCAGCCTTGATCTTGGTCTGTGTAACTTATCTCTTATATACACAAATAAAGGTCTAAAATATTGGTTCTAAACATTTTTTATGAACAAGACCCCAAATTTCACAGTTGGTGAAACTGACAACTCATAGGCTGAGCACTACTGGTCTAAAAGTAAACAGGCTAAATACTTGACCTACACTGTAGTTTTTTTTTCCACCGGAACTGTTCAAATTTTTCTCTTATGAAATAATTCTGATTTTTCTGTTTAGAATATTCATGTTTCTCTAATATATCTATTCATATTATAAGTTCATTAAGTTTCATTTCTGTTTTTGAAGACTTATGTTTGATTAATTTAAACATTAAGAAACCAAATTAATCTTCCTTTTTTTTAAAATTTAAATATTCAAATACTCGCACTTCTGTGATCTAAACCAAGCCATTGTTCCTTTATTCAAACACTAAACATACATTTCTCTGACTTACTTCTTACTAACTCAAGTGATTGTTCCTATATTGAAACATTATAACATGTTTTTCTGAACTAAATCTAACAAACTAAACCAAATAATTATTCCTTTATTCAAATACTAACAAACATTTCTATGAATAAAATCTAAGAACTAAACCTAGCCTTTGTTCCTGCATTAAAATACTTCTCAAATATTTCTGCTTCAACTGAAAAGCTTGTGCATGGTGATTCTGGGACCCACATCTGGGGGACTAATAACTGAACAACTGTAGTTTACTGTGGTTTCTGTTGCAACTTGTTTCACATAATGAAATTGCCAGCCCAGTGCACAATCTCAAATTAGCCATGTCTGAGGAAACAGTTTTATTCTTTCTTACTTTCCCCAGAGACACCCTAGGAACTACACATCATCATCATCTTACTGTGCACAGTATAAACTAAATTTTTTTTTTTAAGCATCGAGTTTCTTGCATTTTTAAAAGCTGATAATTTAATACTGAGATATTTCAATAGTTTATTAGCCTGAAATATCTAACTCACGTAAGCTGGTCAGTTCAGAACCTTATCTTCATCAAATTTCAAGACTTATAATACATTCTTCCACTGCTACGACATGTGCATCATGCAAACAACAAACCACAAAAAGTCCTAAAGTATGACTAACTTACTGGGTGGAGATCTGAGTCACTCCTTTTCACTGATGCTTCCTCTTGTGAACGGAAGATGTCCTGAGAATGAAATGTAATAAGGAACTTAAAAGGACAGTAACATCATCACCTTGACCTCTCAGCTTCCTGAGCAGCATCGGCCTTCACATATGATTTGAAGATTCTTATTTTGTGTGTTAGACTTAATTCTTTTGATGTTCATACATTTCCTAATGCAATGAAAGCCGATCCAGACTTTTGTATCCACATTTTGATTTCACTGTCTGTCCAACTCTGTATATACTGCTGTAAAGATATATGCATGATTCTATATTCTGTTGGGTTTTTGTTTTTTCAAGTGCAACCTTGCTATCATTCCCTGCATTTATTCTCAATATCTTTGTCTTTTCCCTATGTAATATTCAGACCCCCTTGCTGTGACCTCTCATTAAATATTTTCATTTTGTCTTGCACCTGGTTACAGTCATAAGACTGAAGAGAAAGGTCATCAGTACGATTTAGATTGTAATGCTGTTTAGTAAAAGTCTGCTGAATTTCTGTTGGCTGATGTCGTCATTTTATGATCTATACAGCCAGTAAGAAGAAAAATTGTGACAAGAGGCATCCCTGTTGCACTCCAGTTCTTATCTGAAAACGGTTCTATAAGCTGTCCTTCATGAAGAGTTTGTGATAAAGGTAGTCCCATAGCAGATACTTCCGTAGGGGAAATACGTGTTACAGACTTCACTATACT
Organism: Oreohelix idahoensis; assembly: GCA_024509875.1. Taxonomy (NCBI): domain Eukaryota; kingdom Metazoa; phylum Mollusca; class Gastropoda; order Stylommatophora; family Oreohelicidae; genus Oreohelix; species Oreohelix idahoensis. The sequence continues at coordinate 19,611 of JAMPIV010004038.1, forward strand.
AGGTTCAGCTTCAATAGGTGGGGGTGACCAGTTCCCTTCCTCACTGCCTTTGCCTTCCCTAACTGAAGAGCAGAGTTTGATACCCATTTACAGCTGGGGAGACAGAGCGTGAAGCAATTGTGTTTCGAAGCGAGAACACTTGACATGAGAGGTCAGCGCTTTGACTACTCTGCCTATTGGCAGCAACAACAACAACAGCCTTAGACAAACAGTTCAGTAATGTTCACAGCAACAACAACAGCCATAGACAAACAGTTCAGTAATGTATACAGCAACAACAACAGCCTTAGACAAACAGTTCAGTAATGTTCACAGCAACAACAACAGCCTTAGACAAACAGTTCAGTAATGTCCACAGCTACAACAACAGCCTTAGACAAACAGTTCAGTAATGTTCACAACTACAACAACAGCCTTAGACAAACAGTTCAGTAATGTTCACAGCAACAACAAGAGTCTTATACAAACAGTTCAGTAATGTTCACAGCAACAACAACAGCCTTAGACAAACAGTTCAGTAATGTCCACAGCTACAACAACAGCCTTAGACAAACAGTTCAGTAATGTTCACAGCAACAACAACAGCCTTAGACAAACAGTTCAGTAATGTCCACAGCAACAACAACAGCCTTAGACAAACAGTTCAGTAATGTCCACAGCTACAACAACAGCCTTAGACAAACAGTTCAGTAATGTTCACAGCAACAACAACAGCCTTAGACAAACAGTTCAGTAATGTCCACAGCTACAACAACAGCCTTAGACAAACAGTTCAGTAATGTCCACAGCTACAACAACAGCCTTAGACAAACAGTTCAGTAATGTTCACAACTACAACAACAGCCGAAGACAAACAGTTCAGTAATGTTCACAGCAACAACAAGAGTCTTATACAAACAGTTCAGTAATGTTCACAGCAACAACAACAGCCTTAGACAAACAGTTCAGTAATGTCCACAGCTACAACAACAGCCTTAGACAAACAGTTCAGTAATGTTCACAGCAACAACAACAGCCTTAAACAAACATTTCAGTAATGTTAACAGCAACAACAACAGCCTTAGACAAACAGTTCAGTAATGTCCACAGCTACAACAACAGCCTCAGACAAACAGTTCAGTAATGTTCACAACTACAACAACGGCCTTAGACAAATAGTTCAGTAATTTTCACAGCAACAACAACAGCCTTAAACAAACAGTTCATCAATCCTTGGAAAACCGAGAATCAGCATCTTCTGGCAGGGTTATCTCATAATGCTGACCCTATCATGTGAGTAACTCACATGAGATGTAACTGAGATATGCTTATATCATGTAATGAATCTGGGCAATGTAATAAAGCTTTAAACTGGCCTGCCACCTGGACCCTTTCAGAAAGTCTTGGGTCATGGGGTTCCAGCCACCCCTCCTCTCATTTCAATCCCTCCCCCTCTTGACAGCCTTCCTGTGTTTTCTTTACTGTTCATAATGGACTTTAAAAGCACAATACAGACAAGAAGATGGTATTGATAATCTGCTGTTTAGCTTCTACAGAGTTGTTAAAACGTTTGAAAAGATGTAGAACTTACCTGAGATGAGATTTTCTGAGTCTCTGAAGCCTCAGGAGTTGTACCTCTTCCAGCAAAGAAAGGTCTGTAGTTAAAAAAAAAAAAAATACAATTTAAGTTGGCGGGCAATAAGAATTATTCATGTTCATTGTGCTCCTTACATAGCATGGGACTATCTCTGCAGCTTGTCCCCTAGCAGGAAGCCTGCATCAAGCTTCCAGCATGTTCTTGTAGTCACTGTTTCTGTAGCAGCTTGTTCTACATCATGAGGTTAGAAGTATTATTGATGGGACTAAAATGAGCAGAATAATAGAATCTGTATGTGCCAGATAAAGATAATCTCATTCATGTCTCATACATTCTGAAATGAGAAAATGGCCACAGTATGGGTCACTCATCCATTCCTCATTCATTACCCTTCAATAACACATGCATTCATCTTTCATTAACCTTCAATAACACTTGAATTCATCATTCATTACCCTTCAATAACACATGCATTCATCATTCATTAACCTTCAATAACACATGCATTCATTAACCTTCAATAACACATGCATTCCTCATTCATTACCCTTCAATAACACATGCATTCATCATTCATTAACCTTCAATAACACATGCATTCATTAACCTTCAATAACACATGCAATCATCATTCATTAACCTTCAATAACACATGCATTCATCATTCATTAACCTTCAATAACACATGCATTCATCTTTCATTAACCTTCAATAACACTTGCATTCATCATTCATTACCCTTCAATAACACATGCATTCATCATTCATTAACCTTCAATAACACTTGCATTCATCATTCATTAACCTTCAATAACACATGCATTCATCATTCATTAACCTTCAATAACACATGCATTCATCATTCATTAACCTTCAATAACACATGCATTCATCATTCATTAACCTTCAATAACACATGCATTCATCATTCATTAACCTTCAATAACACATGCATTCATCTTTCATTAACCTTCAATAACACTTGCATTCATCATTCATTACCCTTCAATAACACATGCATTCATCATTCATTAACCTTCAATAACACTTGCATTCATCATTCATTAACCTTCAATAACACATGCATTCATCATTCATTAACCTTCAATAACACATGCATTCATCATTCATTAACCTTCAATAACACATGCATTCATCATTCATTAACCTTCAATAACACTTGCATTCATCATTCATTAACCTTCAATAACACATGCATTCATCATTCATTAACCTTCAATAACACATGCATTCATCATTCATTAACCTTCAATAACACATGCATTCATCATTCATCAACCTTCAATAACACATGCATTCATCATTCATTAACCTTCAATAACACATGCATTCATCATTCATTAACCTTCAATAACACATGCATTCATCATTCATTAACCTTCAATAACACATGCATTCATCATTCATTAACCTTCAATAACACATGCATTCATCATTCATTAACCTTCAATAACACATACATTCATCATTCATTAACCTTCAATAACACATACATTCATCATTCATCAACCTTCAATAACACATGCATTCATCATTCATTAACCTTCAATAACACATACATTCATCATTCATTAACCTTCAATAACACATACATTCATCATTCATCATTCATCAACCTTCAATAACACATGCATTCATCATTCATTAACCTTCAATAACACATACATTCATCATTCATTAACCTTCAATAACACATACATTCATCATTCATCAACCTTCAATAACACATACATTCATCATTCATTAACCTTCAATAACACATGCATTCATCATTCATTAACCTTCAATAACACATACATTCATCATTCATTAACCTTCAATAACACATGCATTCATCATTCATCAACCTTCAATAACACATGCATTCATTAACCTTCAATAACACATACATTCATCATTCATTAACCTTCAATAACACATGCATTGATCATTCATTAACCTTCAATAACACATGCATTCATTAACCTTCAATAACACATGCATTCATCAAGCTCATGCCAAGCCCTGCTATCCAGTGCCATCCATCCAAGGTCTTTCCATATCTTCTTTAACCCTTTAAAATATGACTCCAATTCCCTTCTCCGTGTGTATTTCTCTAAAATGCATGATAGAATGTGTGCCAAATGAAAGACGAGAGAAAGGAAGAAGAGAATGTTAGATCAGCCTGTGTGCTAAATTCTCCAACCATTGAAAATAAAAAGTTCATTCCTTTATCCTGGGGATTTAAGAATAAGGGTTGCCTTGTACTGTTATTTATTGGTCTCCTCTACAAGTGTCCTATCAATTGTCAATGTTTTTTTCCTCAAGTTTTAATAATGGTGTGAGAAAAGTGAGCTATAATTTAGATTCTGATAAAAGCAACCATAGGCAATGTACAGGCAATGGTACACAAAAGCCATAAGTTATGAGTATGAGAAACCAAAGATGATTTAGATAACAATGAGAAACCAAACAAAACAAAGTTTATGTAATAGTGTGTGGAACTAAACATAATTTAGGTACTTGTGTGAGGAACCATACACTGTTTAGGCCATGATGCAAGGGACAAAAACATTATTTAAGAACTTGTGTAAAGAACCTAACACAGTTTAGATAATAATATAAGGAACCATAGACAGTTTAGATAATTATGTGAGGAACCAAACATTATTTAAGAACTTGTGTAAAGAACCTAACACAGTTTAGATAATAATATAAGGCACCATAGACAGTTTTGATAATTGTGTGAGGAACCAAACACAGTTTAGGCCATGATGCGATGAATCAAACATTATTTAAGAACTTGTGTAAAGAACCTAACACAGTTTAGATAATAATATAAGGAACCATAGACAGATAATTGTGTGAGGAACCAAACACAGTTTAGGCAATGATGTGAGGAGTCTTGTGTGAGGAACAAAACATAGTTTAAGTAGTAATATAAGGAGCCACAGATAGTTTAAATAATAGTGTGAGGAACCAAACAGAGATATGAAGAATGAGCAAAAATTTATACTAATGTAAAGAACCAAAAACAGTTTAGGTGCTACTGTAAGAATGAGTCAAAATTTCAGTGTCTAATGTAAGTAATCAAAAATGGTTTAAGTCAGGAATGTGTCCAAATTTAGCATCTGACGTTAAGAACCACAAATAGTTTTGGTGAGGAATGAGTCCAAATTTGGCATCTGACATTAAGAACCACAAACAGTTTTGGTGAGGAAGGAGTCCAAATTTAGAGTCTGGTGGAAAGAACCACAGTTTAGGTGGTGGTGTGAGGAATGAGTCATAATTTAAAGTATGGTGTATCAAAAATGCATATTTTGTGAACTGGTGTTAGGAATAAGCCAAACTTTTAAGTTGTAGAAAGACCCAAAATTAGTTCAGGCACTAGTATCAGAAATGAACCAGTCATGTAGTGTTTTTTTAGTGTGTTTATTGTATGAATGGACCTCTTCTCTGGTTGGAGCTGTATTTGGTATTTACAGCTTTTCATGGGTCAGTGTATACTCTTGTTGTTTTGATTTAACAATAAGTGGTATTGTCAGTTTCTGTTCAGCCAAGTACATATACTGTAGTGGTCAATGATGTTCAGTGGGGTGTGTGTGTGTGTGTGTGTGTGTATAAGATTGTGTTTTTGGTGAGAGCTGGTAGCAGGGAATGCATTTGGAATAGGGGTATTTTAGACAGTTAGTGGAGGGCGAGTAGCGAGTGGGAACAAAGAGGTCTAGAGTGGTAGAACATAAGTGTTGCTATGAGGGGCCAATGTTTTAGAAGCAGATTTTACCACCAGAATGTTGTTGGAGAGATTTCATGACAGCCAACGTTAATGAGGAGAGAGCTGTCTGAATTTTTTGTGTCACTGTTATTTTGCATGGCCCTACCACCACTGTTGCAAAAGAGAGAGAGATAGAAAGAAAGAGAGAGAGAGAGAGAGAGAGAGAGAGAGAGAGACACACATACTCGTATATAAATAAACAAGCTGAAGGTTGAACTTGACATTCAAATGGAATTATTTATTATGTGCCATCACGTAGAGAACGATGGGTAAATGGTGAAGGTGTATGATTACTGCTGTGAGGTCTACACATTTCTATATCTGCCTACATACACCCTAGCACAGAAGTATAACTTAGATTTGGGTAATGGTGTGATGAATTAGCCACAATATGGTGTTTGTAGTACAGAACAAACCGTAATATAGGCTTTGGTGTGGACATGACACTCAGAGTGTCCAGGTCAGGTCCACTATCTGAGTCCTCGAGTTCATCAAACAGATCATCCAACTCCTGAGGGTTGGAGATGTGATCGTGGTCAGGTTCAGAGTCCAGTGTGGTTAGTACCTGAAACAGAAGTGAGCAAAGAGACAAGCATTATAGTGACCCTAATCAGAATTTTCCTATTTCACCATAAACATGAACTGTGACCACTTATCTTCTATCACTCAACAGTACATATAATTTTTCAATTTCTATGTGCCCAGGTGCCTACACAATAAAATTTGAAAGAAATGGTAATTTTTTTTTTTTACACCTCCTGCCAGAGATTCAGAAATTTTATCAGAATATATGAGGCAACCCAAAACTCAAAATTAGAAGCCAGGAAAATGAAATTCCTAGTGCAGCTACTAAAATTCTGGCACCAGGGCTAAATTTCTATGTGCCCTGGTGCACATGACTTCTGCACCCCTGCATCATATGTTCATTCTTGTCCATACACAAACTGGCAGAAATATTGAGAAAGCTAATGACTGGGATCACCCGTGTGTTACCGGGGCCCGAAAGGGGAGCAAAGAATAGTAACACTGTTCCCTGCCATGCATGTCGTAGAAAGTGACTAAGGAGGGTTGGGCATGGGGCTGGTTACTCCATCCTGTAAAAAATTTAAACCACAAAAAACTTCTTAAAACACAGCCCTCCAAGACAGGGGAAGGGGAAGGTCCTCTCGCAGGGAGGCATATGATGCAACACAGAGAAAGCCGAAAGGAGTCTGTGTTGCTGACTAACCTTCTTTCTTCTAGGAGAACTTCCAGAGTTGGCACCTGGAATGTTCGGACATTAAACGAACAAGGGAAAGTGGCACAAGTAGCAGCAGAAATGAGGGAATCTAAAATCGAGGTTCTGGGAATGTGTGAAACAAAGTGGAAGGAGGTAGACAGGAAGAAACTCATCACAGGTGAATTGGTGCTGTCCTCAGGACATGAAGATGAAAGTGCACACCACAGTGAAGGGGTAGCTCTTATGTTATCTAAAGAAGCACAGAAAGCACTCATTAAATGGGAAGCTGTTGGAGCCAGAAAAATAACAGCTACTTTTAAAACAGCTAAAAAGAAAATACATGTAAATGTCATCCAATGTTATGCACCAACTAATGACAAAGAAGAGTCTGTGAAAGAAGCATTTTATACTAGACTACAGGAAATTATGGATAAAGTAAAAAGAATAGACATCACAATTTTGATGGGTGACATGAATGCAAAGATAGGGTACAGTCAACACCGGATTTGAAGAAGTCAAGGGAAAACATGGGCTAGGAATAATGAATGAAAATGGTGAACTATTCTCAAACTTCTGTGCTTCAAATCAACTGGCTATAGGAGGAAGCATGTTTCCACATAAGAGAATACACAAGGCAACATGGATATCACCAGACCATAGAACAGAAAATTAGATTGATCATATATGCATAAACAAGAAGTTTAGATCATCATTGCAGGATGTAAAGGTATATAGAGGAGCAGATGTGGCATCAGATCACCACCTTCTGATAGCCAAAGTAAAAATGAAACTCAAGAGATATGCAACAATGCAAAATTATAGACAAAAATTTAATGTAGGACATCTAAGAAATCAAGAAACAGGAGACAAATTTGTGGTCACAGTATCCAACAAATTCCAAGTGCTCCAACAGCTGGAAGATGTAGAGAATACAGAAGACTATTGGCAGCAGGTCAAAACTGTATGGAATGGGACGTGAAGAAATACTGGGGAAAAGGGAACGACAACAAAAAGCATGGATAACAACAGAAACCATCAATAAGATAAAAGACAGAAAAAACAAGAAAGCAGATTTAAACACAAGCAAAACCAGAAGTTCCAAAGCCAAGGCTCAAGAAGTGTACACAGAAGCAAACAAAGAAGTAAAAAGAAGTATCAAAAGAGACAAGAGGAAGTATATTGAGGAGTTGGCAAGAGAGGCAGAAGATGCTGCAGCCAAAGGAAATATGAGAGAACTGTATAGCAGCACAAAGAAGCTAACAGGGAAATACAAGCAAACAAGTTGCCTCATAAAAGACAAGAATGGAAAACTGCTCAGCAATATACAAGAGCAAATGAAGAGGTGGACAGAATATTTTGAGGACCTTCTCAATAGACCAGCTCCACAAAACCCCCCGGACATCCAGCCAGCAGAAGAAGAGCTACAAATTAACGGTGAAAGACCAACGAAGGAAGAAATAAAGAAAGCCATAAAGCTTCTAAGAGATGGAAAAACGTCTGGACCTGATGGCATTCCAGCAGAGGCCATCATAGCAGATATCGACACAGCTACAGAGATGTTATATAAATTACTTGGTAAAGTCTGGGAAAAGGAAGAGATACCAGCAGAATGGAAGGAAGGATATCTGGTTAAGTTGCCTAAGAAGGGAAATTTACAAGAGTGCACAAATTATAGAGGAATAATGTTACTATCAGTGCCAGGAAAAGTATTAAACAGGATTATCCTTGAGAGATTAAAAGAGTCCATAGACAAGAAACTGAGAGATGAACAAGCAGGTTTTCGACAAAACAGATCATGTACAGACCAGATAGCCACTTTGAGAATAATAGTTGAACAAAGTCTGGAATGGAATTCACCACTGTACATCGGATTTGTGGACTACGAAAAGGCATTTGACAGTGTAGACAGAGAATCACTTTGGAAATTGATGAGGCATTATGGAGTTCCCCTGAAGATCATTAATTTGATAAAGAAAACATATGAAGACATGACATGCAGAGTTCTTCACGAAGGACAGCTTACAGAACCGTTTGGGATAAGAACAGATTTATATTTACATATAACAAGTTTAATAATCAATTATTGTTTAACAATATAAAAATTAATAAAGTTATTTTAACAAGGACAGCAAACAAGTAATGTTTTTCGTCATGGAATGATTTGGGTGGATATTCTACAAAGTCTATATGCTGGTCCAGTACTCTGACACTTAACTGGCCAAGTGTTGATCTTGGGTTCAGTCACTGCTGGTTCCCAGAGGTGTTTTGGACTGTGTCTTCTCTTCAGCAGCATGTCCCTTGCAGCAGAGCTGGGGTAACTACTTAGATTGTCCAGGCAAGAGTCTTAGGCAAGACCTGTCTGATGTAGGCATCTAGCATCGACTGCTGGCAACATGTACTACAAACTAACATGAAACGAATGCCTCTTTTTAAGTATTGGGTCTCCTGACATGAACATCAGGCAACCTCCACTTCAATACACCCTTTCATCTTCCTCAGAATTTTGCCCCTCCCTGAGCATTAAACCTGGACCCACTGAATCAGATGACAGTGCTTTTGGATAGCGGAAGCCGACAATTGTAACATTCTATGCATACATATTTATACATATAAACTTACTAAAATGTTGGTATAATAAATATATACATCGTTATATTATCATTCACTCCCTGCTTTCTATGGAACATGGGGACACCTCTGCTGTTGGTTACTTGTGAGGAAACTGTACGAAGCAGCCACCAGCTCTTGTAGTGGTGGTTCATGTGTCAGATATTTGAAGTGATGAGGTTGCCAGCCCCATGTACAACTGTACATCCACAAGCAATTTATAAATATAAAAAATACACAATATAATTGATAAAAGATACATACTACAACTTATCGGGTCAATTACAGGCTTGATGCACAGGGAATGTTCGAATATTGTTAGACAACTGTCTCTCAGGTGGTTACTGTTACTGCATTATGTATAATCTCAATTATTCACGGTGTAGGCAGGCTCTGAGGACTTGTGACTTCCAGTACTATAGCTGAGGTTTTGTCCTTTCTAATTTTAGAAGATCCTCTAGTACTATGTTGTGTCCTATACTGGAATACTGATTCTATTCATTATCCAGGCTGTCTGAGATTTCTTCTTGACAAAGATGGAAATGCTTAAAATGTTCTAGGTTATAAGCAAAATTTTCCCTCCCACGCACATGTTTCTCTGTTGGGGAAAGATCCAATCAGATACAGCTTAGTCCAGCATTCCAATACCAAACCAACCGTAAAAAAGCATCTGATTTTGGTAGGGGTTTTCCCCACCCTCATGCTGAACATTAAATTAATATGAAACAAATATAAAGGTATGTTATCAGGCACTCGCAGGAAATAAAGAAGTAGAACACCAGACAACAGAAAAACAACAGACATGAGTGGCTTACCCAGGATTTACTGTTTACAGGCCTCGGGTTTCCCTCCCTTATGTGTAATAAATGTTCATGCTGAACATTACTGCATGACAATATAAGATATTGCCCTTATATGTTATTTTCAAACTCATCTGAACGTACTCCATGACTATATAAGGTCTTGCCACTTCTGTGTTACTTGTCCTGTTTAACAAAATCACTACATCACCGAATTATCGCTGTTTATCACTGATAGTCTCTTCCAAGACATTGCTTTCTCTTAATTGTTTATTACAACAAAGGCAATTGCCAGAAGTGTTATATCATTTCTTGTATTCCACGCCTTTCCATCTTGTCATGTCTGCAGAATTATCACATTATCTTAAAGCACCATTTGTTGTCCAGGTTGGAAAACCCGTGGCAACATGGTTTTGTGGCAAATATCTGCAAGCCATGTGCCCAAATCGAACATTTGTTACAGACATTCCTCAACACAAGTCTGGATTTGTTGCCTGATGCCATCTGGTGTGAAGAAGATTACATTGTTATCTCTCAATCATGCATCTGTCTTAACAATAAGAATGTCTCTATCTGTAAACTTTAAATCCTTCTGGTGTTGACGATTAATCAAATAAACACGTCGCAGTGACTACAAAAAACAGGTCAAAAGGTCCGGTAAACTGGGTGGGGGTTACAAGATAACCTTGATCAATGTACACAAAATAATGAAAAAAGGAGCATGAGAAGGGATAGCCGAGTAACCTGACAGAGGACTGAAGACAAGAAAAAGACAACAAATGAATTTCATCACAAGTCAATTAAACAAAACACAAACTTACATCTTCAGAAATCTTGAATCTCTTTAACAATGCTCTGAATTTCTGTTTAATATTTCCTTGCTGAAAGAAAGAAGTCAGAAGTATATTAGTACTTGCAACAACAACATGAAACAAATTGTATACAGCAATTATTGTTCAGTAACATAAAAAACCACCCGTGTGTTACCGGGGCCCGAAAGGGGTGCAAAGAATAGTAACACTGTTCCCTGCCATGCATGTCGTAGAAAGCGACTAAGGAGGGTTGGGCATGGGGCTGGTAACCCCATCCTGTAAAAAATTTAACCACAAAAAACTTCAACAAACATGGACAAGTCAATTAAGGAAAATAAAACACAGCCATCCAAGACAGGGGAAGGTCCTCTCGCAGGGAGGCGTATGATGCAACACAGAGAAAGCCGAAGGGAATCTGTGTTGCTGACTAACCTTCTTTCTTCTAGGAAAACTTCCGGATTTGGCCCCTGGAATGTTCGGACATTAAATTAACAGGGGAGGGTGGCACAGGTGGCGGCAGAGATGAGGGAATGTAGAATCGAGGTTCTGGGAATGTGTGAAACAAAGTGGAAGGGGGTAGACAAGAAGAGGCTCATCACAGGTGAATTGGTGCTGTCCTCAGGACATGAAGACGAGGGTTCACACCACAGTGAGGGGGTAGTTCTTATGTTATCTAGAGGGGTACAGAGGGCACTCGTTGGGTGGGAGGCTGTTGGACCCAGAATAACGGCGACTACTTTTAAAACAGCTAGAAAGAAGGTGAATGTGGATGTCATCCAATGTTGTGCACCGGCTGGTGACAGGGGGGAGTCTGTGAGGGAGGCATTTTGTACTGGACTACGGGAAATTGTGGAAAGGGTGGAAAGAGGAGAAATCACGGTTTTGATGGGTGGCATGGGTGCAGGGATAGGTACAGTCGGCACCGGATTTGAGGAGGTTGTGGGAAAACGAGGGCTGGGAGTGGTGAATGAGGGTGGGGAACTATTCTCAAACTTCTGTGCTTCAGGTCAACTGGCTATGGGAGGAGACCTGTTTCCACGTGGGAGAGTGCACGGGGCAACATGGATGTCACCAGACCGTGGAACAGAGGGTCAGATTGATCGTGTATGCATAAACGGGAGGTTTGGATCGTCACTGCGGGATGTAAAGGTATATAGAGGAGCAGATGTGGCATCGGATCACCACCTTCTAATGGCCAGGGTGAAAATGAAACTCAAGAGATATGCAACAATGCAAAATTATAGACAACAATTTAATGTAGGACATCTAAGAAATCAGAAGACAGGAGACAGGTTTGCGGTCTCAGTGTCCAGCGGGTTCCGGGTGCTCCAGCGGCTGGAGGATGTGGAGAGTGCGGAAGACTATTGGTGGCAAATCGGGGCTGTATGGAGTGAGACATGTGGGGAGGTGCTGGGGAGGAGGGAGCGACAAAGGGGGGCATGGATGGCAACAGAGGCCATCAATGGGATAGGAGACAGAAAGAGAGCAGATTTGGGCGCAAGCAGGGCCAGAGGTTCCGGGGCCAGGGCTCGGGGGAGTGTGCACAGAGGCAGACAGAGAAGTAGAGAGAGGTGTCAAAGGAGACAGGGGGTGGTGTGTTGGGGAGTTGGCGGGTAGGGGATGCTGCAGACAAGGGAAATGTGGGAGAACTGTGTGGCAGCACAGGGAGGCTGACGAGGAGGTGTAGGCAAACAGGTTGCCTCATAGGGGATGGGAATGGAGAGCTGCTCAGCAGTGTACAGGAGTGGATGAAGAGGTGGACAGAATGTTTTGAGGACCTTCTCGGTGGGCCAGCTCCACGGGGCCCCCCGACGTCCAGCTAGCAGAGGAGGAGCTGCGGACTGGCGGTGGAAGACCGACGGGGGAGGAGATGGAGAAGCCATGGAGCTTCGGGGGGATGGGGGGGTTCGTCTGGGCCTGATGACGTTCCAGCGGAGGCCGTCAGGGCAGATGTCGACACGGCTGCAAAGATGTAATATAAATTGCTTGGTGGGGTCTGGGAGGGGGAGGAGATGCCGGCGAAGTGGAGGGAGGGGTGTCTGGTTGGGTTGCCTGGGAGGGGAAATTTACAAGAGTGCACAAATTGTAGAGGAATGGTGTTGCTATCGGTGTCGGGAAGGGTATTGGGCAGGACTGTCCTTGAGAGATTGAGAGAGTCCATGGACAGGAGGCTGAGAGATGAGCAGGCAGGTTTTCGACGGGACAGATCATGTGCAGACCAGATGGCCACTTTGAGAATAGTGGTTGAACGGGGTCTGGAATGGAGTTCACCACTGTACATCGGATTTGTGGACTGCGAGGGGGCATTTGGCAGTGTGGACAGAGAGTCACTTTGGAGGTTGATGAAGTGTTGTGGAGTTCCCCTGGGGATCATTAGTTTAATAGAGAGGACATGTGAAGACATGGCATGCGGGGTTCTTCATGGAGGACAGCTTGTGGTGCCATTTGGGGTGGGAGTGGGAGTGCAACGGGGATGCCGCTTGTCTCCATTTCTTTTCTTACTAGCAATGGACTGGGTTGTGGGATCGTCGACGGCACACGGCGGAGGTAGAGTCCAGTGGACTCTGGCTGGGCGGTTGGATGATCTGGATTTTGCTGATGACTTGGCTCTTCTGTCCCATGGCCATAGTCGGATGCAAAACGGGTTTAGGGCACTCGATGGGAGGTCACAGCAGTTGGGTCTGAGGGTACACAGGGAAGAGACAGGAGTGATGAGAATGTATGCAGGTGGTGATGGCAGGGTTGAACTTGGGGAGACACCAATACAGGATGTAGAGTTGTTCACATGTCTTGGCAGCAGTGTGGACGGGGTTGGAGGGACAGACAGTGATATCAAACTAAGAATACAAAAAGCAAGAGGAGCTTTCATTGCATTGGGAAATATATGGAGATCAAGAGAGGTCGGATCCAACACGAAAATAAGAGTCTTCAACTCAAGTGTGAAGTCAGTCCTATTGTATGGCTCTGAGACATGGAGAACAACAAAGACAACAACCAAAAAGCTACAGACTTTCATAAATGGGTGCTTGCGTAGAATAGAGGGATTAAAATGGTATGACAAGGTTGCCAACGTGGAACTGAGGACAAGAACTAGACAAGTGCCAGTGGAACAAGAGATGAGAAGAAGACAATGGCGATGGATAGGACACACACTGAAGAAACCTGTTGATAGCATTACAAGGCAGTCCTTGTTCTGGAACCTCCAGGGCAAGAGAGGCAGAGGTAGACCAAGAAGCACATGGAGAAGAGAGCTGGAAACAGAGGTGAAAATGATGAGAATGTGGAAAGAACTCGAGATGATGGCACGTGACAGGAGGACTTGGCATGTGTTTGTTGAAGGCCTATGCTCCTTGGGGAGTGGAAGGTTATGAATGAACATAAAAAACAAAATCAAACAGAACATTCTACAGGACTATAACCTTTTATTTTCTTCTTCTTCGTTCGTCCTGAAAAGGACGTTGGTTGCGTTGTGTCCGTTTACAGCGAAGCTGCAATATTTGCGCCTTTCAGCCAACACATCCGACTTCAACATGGCATTTTTGGAACCGGGTTAGCCTTCCCTCTTCGATCCCTACTCACTCAGCCAGACTGCAGTGATGCAGCCTGTTTCCAGGACCACCACTTGGAGTTGGAGTAGGGTCTTGGTCAGCTCTGGTTCGCTGACCCTGACGCAAGCAGTCTAGCTATGGGTCGCTAACTGCATTCCTCACTGTTGATGCGTCTTAGGTCCCTAACCTTTTATCTGAACACCAAAATATTATTAAAATCAAAATTTTTCTCTGGGCTACCTTTTTTTAGCACAATTGGAGCGATTTCTGACTAGTTTGGGCCACTCTGGGCTATTTTTCTTACAAAGTGTGGGCGATTTGGGTGAATCTGGGATATTTTGGATGTGTTACTACTTTTTGAAAATCCAGTTCTGAAAGATAGCTGTCCCCGGGGATTTTAGATAAAAGGTTACAGACCTGTACACCAATTTTTTATGATGAATGTGGCATCTGCCGACAATCATCATCAGCTCTTGTCAAGCCTGGTGGTGTATAAGGTGGACACAAAAACTAAGAATCCTGTCCACTCAATCATTCATTACCCTTTGGCTCCCTGAAGAGTATAGGTCTTCAAATTCACACCAAGTACTCCTGCCCTGTGCTATCCACTCAAAGTCTTTCCATGTATTCTTTATCTCTTTCATTTCTGTCTCTAGATCTCGTCACCATGTATTTTTCAGGTCTCCTTCTACTCTTACCCTGGAAATTCCAGAACAAGGACTGCCTTGTAATGCTATTAGATTTCCTCAAAATCCGCTCATGAGGTCTCTGTATCTGTATCCTATCTGCTTATGAGGTCTCTGTATCTGCATCCTATCCGCTCACAGGGTCTCTAAATCTGTCTCACACTTTTTTTTAAGACCCATTTGTTAAATGCAATCCTGACTCAGCTCTTAAGGTAGGGAAAGCAATGGCAGCAAGGAAAGGAACTAGTCACCCTACCCCGTAAAGCTGAGACCTAGTACATTGATGTCTCTAGCACTTCAGTCCGCAGCAGCAGCAGCTAAGGGTCTACCTTTATCTTTACCTTAACAATTAAAATACTGATAAAGCAGTGCATGTTAACTGATAAAGCAGTGCATGTTAACTGATAAAGCAGTGCATGTTAACTGATAAAGCAGTGCATGTTAACTGATAAAGCAGAGCATGTTAACTGATAAAGCAGTGCATGTTAACTGATAAAGCAGTGCATGTTAACTGATAAAGCAGTGCATGTTAACTGATAAAGCAGTGCATGTTAACTGATAAAGCAGTGCATGTTAACTGATAAAGCAGTGCATGTTAACTGATAAAGCAGTGCCTGTTACGAATTCACCAAATCAAGTTTCTATGACAGAACATTCCTACTCAGTAGTTTCTGTGGGTTTTTTTTAATGTTTTTTTTAGAAAAAAACAAACGTTTGAGACCAGATTTAAACCTTATTCTTAGGACTCTTAAACTTTAGTAATCCTTTTGCAATTAAATTTAAATTTAAAAATGATGAACATACAAATAAAACTTTAAATGTAGTTCCTAATTAATGTGGAAGTTCCTAATTAATGTGGAACTGATGACAAGAATCAGATAAAATGCCAATGAAACAAGAGATGCGAAGAAGATGATGTAGATAGATATGACACACATGGAGAAAAACCTGTTGTTAGCACTACCAGACAGTTCTAGTTCTGGAATCCCCTGTGTAAGAGAGGTAGAGGAAGACCAAAGGACATATGGAGAAGAGAACTGGAGACAGAGATGAAGAAGATATGGAGAAACCTTAAGATGATGGCATGGGACAGGAAGACTTGGCAACAGTTTGCTGAAGGCCTATGCTCCATGGGGAGCTGAAGGGTGATGATGATGATGGTGATGATGATGGTGATGATGATGACAGTATCTAATTCATATGTTTTTTGGGAAGTGCCCGTACAATATACCAGCACATCCTGTCACAAAGATAAAAAAACTGACTGTACTCACAGTAGCAGCTGGTCCTAGCTTGGATCGGCTGTGTTTCCTCTGCCAAGCTCTGACATTGTGCTCTGTCATTGTAGGCTCACTGTCGGTCAAGTCCTCATTGGATGAGTAATCATTATACTCTAGAGGAATGTCATCATCATCACTATCATTGTCAACATCTGGAGACCGCTCTGAAAGAAGAGACACTACTTGGTTTGTGAATTAATCTCTGTTTCAACCCCAGTTGGGCTATAATTTGAATATATCAGATTAAGGAAACCTGCTGATAACATTACAAGGTAGTCTTTGTTCTGGAATCTCCAGCATAAAAGAAACAGAGGCAGACCAAAGAACACATGGATAAAGATAAATGAAGACATAAATAACAATTATGAGGAAGATATAGAAAGGACCTTGAGTTGATAACATGCGGCAGAAGGACTAGGCATGTCTTTGCTGAAGGCGTATGCTCCATGGGGAGCTAAATGGTATTGACTGATTGAGTGATACCAGATTATCAATGTCTGGAGATCATTCCCAAAGTCAACACAACTGTTGGTTTGTGAACTAAATATCTGTTTCAAGCTCAGCTGGTATATAATTTGTGTATATAGTTTTCTTTATAGCAGATTACCGATATCCTGAGACTGTTCTAAAAAACAACACAATTGTTGCTTTGTGAACTAAATATCTTTTTCAACCTCAGCTGGGATATAATTTGTGTATATTTATTCATTCACTACTTTCAACACTTGATTCAGCACAGCCCTTCCACAAACTAATGCTAAGCCTTCCACCCTTGAACAATCTGTTTGATGTCGTTCCCTGCCTTTTTATCCATTTCAGGCTTCAATTCCTTTCTTCATGTGTTTCTCTATTTCTCCTTCCCTGGTAGTTCCAAAATAAGGATTGCCTTGTAATTCAATCAACTGGTTTTCTCAGTGTGTATCCCATCCAATGACAGCATCTTACCAATACCTCTTGTTCTAATGGTATTTGTATGGGTCTTTCCATCGGGTCTAAATTGGTGATCTTGTCATACCATTTCCATCCTTCTATTCTGCACAAGCACCCATTTCCGAAAATCTGTAACTTATTAGATGTTGTTTTTGTTGTTCTCCGTGTTTCAGAGCCACACAATAGGACTGCTTGGCAAGAGAGTTCAAGATTCTTATATTTGGGTCAGACGTGATTTCCAAATATTTTCCCAATGGAATGAAAATTCATCTTGCATTTTGTATCTTTTTTTTTAATAAGAATGGTCTGTCTCTCCAACTTTGTCTCTGCTACTGCCTTGTGTGTGAGACCACATCATGTAGGGTGTATTTTCCAGTGCAATCTGACTAACAAAGACCAAAAGAACACATGGAAAAGAGAACTGAAGACAGATGAAGGAGATGAAGAAAAGACCTTGAGCTGATGGCACAGTACAGGAAGACTTGACATAAATTCGTTGAAGGCCTATGATCCTTGGGGAGCTGAAAGGTGAAAGAAGAACAACATCACTATAATTTGTTCCATTTATTCTCATAATATTGGTCTTTTCCTTGTGGGGTATTTTCTCATGTCTCATCATGTATTCACATTCTATCTGGTATATGGTTATGATAATGGACAGAACAGCCAGGTCAACTGCAAAAACTATATCGTCTAGATGATTAGTCAGAGTCCACTGAATTTCTTTCTGCTGGTTGATGATGTTGTTTTCATAATCTAGACCACAGCCAGTTGCGCTCCAATTATTATCTCAAACGGTTCTGTAAGTTTTCCTGGATGAAGACTTCTACATTTCATGTCTTTCATATGCTTTCTTGAAGAGGTTAATAAACTGTAGGGGGACTCCACAATGCCTCATCAGTTGCCAGAGAAATTCTGTGTCTATAACAATCTTCAAATCTGATGTCAAGTGGTGAGTCCAATTCCACTCTCTGTTCATGACTATTATTAGCAGTATAGCTATCTAGCCTGTACAGAATCTACTTTGTTGAAAACCTGTGTGCTCATTTCTCAATGGTCTATTTATGGCCTTTGTTAATATATCATGGAAGATACTGTTTAAAATTGTTCCTGACACTCATAGTAACATTATTCCTATGTTCATTTGTGGACTCTTGCAAATTATCCTTCATTCCAGCCAGCTGATCTCTCAGAAGATGTATGGCTTACTTAATTTCCTTCTTATATGGACTTTCAGTTAGCACGCAACTCCTTTTCTTCTGGATGTCTAGGGAGATACTGTGGAACTGGTATCTGTTTTGAAGCTCCTCAAAATATTCTTTACATCTCTCATTGGCTCTTTATGTTGCTTGGCGCTTTTCCATTCTTGTCTGCATTATGGACAATTCCTTGCTTTTATTTCCTTGTTAGCTTCTTTGTACTGTTCAGCCATTTGTAATGAAACAAAATCAAACGTCTTCAGTGACATTTCTCTCCAAATGTTTCTTCTTGAAAAATTAAAAAAATCCACTGCCAGTCTGCTGGGCTGTTGCATCTTCACTACAGTCCTGTCTGTTCAGGGTGTTGAAAGTTTGCCCTATTTGGCTAAAATCATGGGGAAAAGCTGCATCATAGGAAAACCCCACACAATACTTCCCATGTCTTGCCAATCTCCTATATTGTGCTGTTATCAGCACCTCTTAGAATGTGGAGGCCAGGTTGGACTTTTCTCTATTCTTACTATCCTTTTATCTCTGAAAGCTTGAACTACATGTCAAGCTGGTAAATAAACTTCTAGTTCAGAAGTGTGAAATAACCTTCTTTGCCTATTTCTTCACCCTTTGTCGCATGAAAACACACATACATCAATGTTCATGTGTTCATTTAATCCCTAACTTAAAACTGTTACACACATACACTCACTAATAAACATAACAGCACAAATGTGTCCCAGCAACACTGCCAGAGGCAGGAAGGTACCTGAATGGCCACATGTACATCAATTTAATATCAATAAATAACAAGTTTACACACACTGGGTCAGATCAGCCCAAATTATTGTCTCATTAGTTCAGGCTATGAGTAGAATAATCTAAGATTATATCAGTATTAACAGATTATGTATGTGTAAGTGCTTCATGCATTAGAATAGTGGTAGCGGCTTGCTTTCACGGGCTGTATTCATTTTATTTTCTTATGCTTCTAACTTTCTTTCTTGTCCCTGATGAAGGCCTTGTGGCCGCAACGTAGGCAATTTTCTTTGTCTTTGGTCCAAGTAAGATGCATAACGTTTCTTTTTTTTAAAATAAACCCAGCCTTCATGCACTAGAGTAAACATTTC
Organism: Oreohelix idahoensis; assembly: GCA_024509875.1. Taxonomy (NCBI): domain Eukaryota; kingdom Metazoa; phylum Mollusca; class Gastropoda; order Stylommatophora; family Oreohelicidae; genus Oreohelix; species Oreohelix idahoensis. The sequence continues at coordinate 39,164 of JAMPIV010004038.1, forward strand.
CTTTCTGGTGTTTGCATTTGAATGTATGATAAAGTATGCTTAAAATAACGTTACTGAAATAACTGGTCTCATTCGAATTACTTTTATAACCAGTCTCATGTGAATTACTTTTATAACTGGTCTTAAGTGAATTACTTGTATAAATAGTCTCTTGTGAATAGCTATTTTAACTAGTCTCATGTGAATTACTTTTATAACTAGTCTCATGTGAATTACTTTTATAACTGGTCTCATGTGAATTATTTTAATAACTGGTCTCATGTGAATTATTTTAATAACTGGTCTCATGTGAATTATTTTAATAACTGGTCTCATGTGAATTATTTTAATAACTGGTCTCATGTGAATTACTTTTATAACTGGTTTCACGTGAAATACTTTTATAACTGGTCTCAGGTGAATTACTTTTATAACCAGTCTCATGTGAATTATTTTTATAACTGGTCTCATGTGAATTACTTTTATAACCATCTCATGTGAATTATTTTAATAACTGGTCTCATGTGAATTACTTTTATAACTGGTCTTATGTGAATTATGTTTATAACCAATCTCGTGTGAATTACTTTTATAATTGGCCTCACGTGAATTATGTTTATCACTGGTCTCATGTGAATTACGTTTATAACAAGTATTATGTGAATTATTTCTACAACTGGTCTCATGTGAATTACTTTTATAACCAGTCTCATGTGAATTACTTTATAACCAGTCTCATTTGAATTACCTTTATAACCAGTCTCATGTGAATTACCTGTATAACCAGTCACACATGAATTACTTTTATAACCGGTTTCATGTGAATTACTGTTATAACCAGTCTCAAGCGAATTACTTTTATAACTGGTCTCATGTGAATTACTTTTATTACTGGTTTCATGTGAAATACTACTATAAACGGTCTCATGTGGATTACTTTGGGTAGAGTGTTTATGTGAAAAAATGTTAAATGTTGGTGGAAATGTTATTTCTTTATCATACATGCCACATGCTATGGTTTACCCATATTCTGTACAAGGTGTTTGCATTTTTAGATGTGTACACCCTGTACATAATTTCTGTACAGGTTTTCAAACCCATTCCCCTTATTACTGTCTCAGAGTTTTTTTATAAGGTCCTTTGAACACAGGATTTCCCAGTCTGTTAGTGATAGTTAAGCACAGAAATAGACTAAATGATGACACCATCACATTATTTTTACAGTGTAAAATAAACTCACACATTTATTGTTTGTGTTTTAAAATAAGTGAAGACCTGCTTTACAAGGCAAAGTCTCCATGCCTCATTTATAATGCAGCCCACTGTAATTGAAAATATTTTTACACAAATTAACTCTTTTCATGTTTTCTTCAGTCTTTGTACAGGGTTTTGGATTTTTTGTACAGGTTTTTCATCTCCGAGGTTTGGCATGTATGCTTTATTCATCAATCTTTCTCTTTAGTTTACTTTTACATTATTCTTTCCATATGAGCCATCAAACACAGTGGGTGAGGTAGAGAAGTAGCTTTTGTTCTTGTTCAAGGTGTGTAGCCTTTGACTGCTATCTTACTATTTTCTGAAGGATTTATTTAATGTTGTTTATCCTCTTTCTTGTGACACATATAGATTTACCTTTGTAATTTTTTTTTACAAACATATTTCATCTACCCAATCCAGAAAAAGCTCTGCACAGTTTATGCTGTAAAAACAATATGTTAAAAAACTATTTTGTTTAGATTTACTTTTAAGTAACTCAGTTAAATATAAAATAAGATTTTCAGACATCCAGGGGAATTCAAAATATTTAAAAATCACAGTGCATAAGATTTAGTGTAGTCAAAGAAATTAATGCTTTCAAAAACAAATCTATCCAACTGATATACTTTTTTTTTTAAGGTTCAGACCATCTCAGTTTGCACTGCCCATTTGGGCATGACACGTAACATCCTGTTCAATATTCAGTTTTTGAGGGAAAAAAAATGCTATTCTGTTTCTAAAGAGATATAATTAATATCTTACTGGAGAGGTCAGCTGGTAAGACACATTAGTAACTCATATGATGTCTGATTCTTCATATTATCTTGTGAGCATAAAGGCCAAACAGTAGAAAATATAGTAAACATGGCTGTCACACTGTTGTGCTGAAAACAAGTGTTTCACTGTATATAAGATACATTTCTACAACATCCTCAAGCTAAGAGGTCCACCACCTGCTAAGGCTTAACAGTGTGCCGAAGGTAAAAAAAATATGGGCCTAACACCATATTCCCAATATGCCTCAATGGGCGTGTAACGGGATTTCCCCCCCCCCATATAATCTCAACATTATTTCTTTCTGCTCACACTATTTGAAAACTAATTCTTTCTGCTTACACAATCTGCAAACTACTTCTGTCTGCCCACACAATTTGAAAACTAATTCCTTCTGCTCACACAATTTGAAAACTAACTCTTTCTGTCTACACAATTTGAAAACTAATTCTTTCTGTCTACATAATTTGAAAACTAATTCTTTATGCCCACACAATTTGAAAACTTATTCTTTCTGCTCACACAATTTGAAAACTATTACTTTCTGCTCAAACAATTTGAAAACTAATTCTTTCTGCTCACACAATTTGAAAACTAATTCTTTCTGCCCACACAATTTGAAAACTAATTCTTTCTGCCCACACAATTTGAAAACTAATTCTTTCTGCTCACACAATCTGCAAACTACTTCTTTCTGCCCACACAATTTGAAAACTAATTCTTTCTGCTCACACAATTTCAAAAGTTCTTACTGCTCACCCAATCTGAAAATTCTTTATTCCTGCTCACACAATTTAAAAATCATTTTTAACCATTTAGCTTTTATTTCACCACAATCAATAAGACTGACATACATGGCGGTACTCACCAACATCAGAAGATATGTGTTTCCTATGACCATTGATCTCATGGTCAACTGGCTGGCTGCTCAACCCAAGTATCACTAGGACGGCAACAGGGTTGGTCTGCTCCTTAACGTCACTATACAAATTTAGATCTCTGTCCATAGAACACTGAAGGACCTAATGAGGACAACAAATCATGCAGGTGTTTTAACGTAGGTAATTAATTTCATTATTAATCATCATCATTTCCCTTTGCGTTCACTACGGAGCATGGAGCCACCACCTGCAGCTGGTCCCTTTGCAGCAAACATACACCAAGCAACCATATGCTCTTTTAGTGTTTCTGTGTCAATTTATTTTAAAAGATGAGGTTGTCAGCCCCATATAAGAAAGCACACATATACAAAAACTAACATCGGACAGACAGGTGTCCATGTGGAGAAGGCTAATAAACTATATATCATGTACCCCGAAAATGTCGGATCCACGAGAGGTGCAGACTGACAGAATGGTCTTCGTCAATCCATTTGAAGGAGAAACTGCGTGGCGACAAGAGAGACAGACTGCCAACTTTATGAAAGAAATAAATGTAGTTATGTGAAAGCAAATGAAGGAGAGTGTGAAGAACATACCTAACAAAAATAAAACGAAAGCAGAAAACGGGCAATCCAGAGAACGGAACTGGTAAATTGAGAAAGAAAACGGCAGAAAATCACGCACAGATGAACTAGCAAAACAAGAGAGAAATTGAGAGTAGCTGATAGAAAAACTGGAAAAAAACTAGAATCAGTCATAGATGTTGAGTCACAGAAAGAGATATGTGGCTAAAATGTAATAACCCACTGACACGAGAAAGATAAAAAGTTGCAGGAAGTGATACAGCTGGGGGGGGGGAGAAGAGAGAAGCGATTAGAAAAAGACAAATTTAAAGATATAAAAACAAGGCCCGATAACAGGCAGGAGTAGTTGAAAAGAGAATGAGAGAGAAGAAAACCAGAGAGAACACATAAAAGCAAACCCGACATACACAGAAAGAGTAAGCATACGGGAGGGGCAAAGATCTTCAGGGGTATGTGAAACCGTATGCCTATTCAGTCAGCGTTCTTTGATATTTGTAATTGGATTGGCTAATCAAATGGGACCGGAATATATTTCTTTAACCTTTGCCACACGCGTCGTCCGACACTGGCCAGATACGTCTTCACAATCTATACTGTTCAAAAAAAGAAACGCAACATTTTTGGTGTTACTTTTATAAAAGATATTCGCTGATTGGACATCAGTCAACCTATCGACTGTGTCCACCTGGTCATTAACTTCTCGTGGTTACCTGAATTGTAATCACCTCATGATTCGTGAGGTCATGAAAGAGGTCAAGGTCAAAACAACATTTTTGACAATAGCTCCTGACCGTTTTATCTGAAATTCGACGAGCTGCTGACATTGACTGGACTGTGGAGGACGCAGATGCAAGTCGATTCCTGAGGTGACGCTGCCGTATAAAGCGGTATTCGGCAGGAGTTGTGACTCTGGGTCTTCCACTGCACGGCCGGTCTGCCACTGAGCCAGTTTCTTGAAATCGCCTCCAAAGGCGACTAATGGTGCTTCTAACCACATTAAATTGTCTGGCCACTACACTTTGTGAATGTCCAGTCTGTAAACCTCCAATGTTGATGAGTCGTTGTTCTGTAGTGAGATGAGCCATATTGCGCATTAAATTTTCAACTGAATTTATTTGAGGAGCGCCAATCTTTTATAGGCATTCAATAATATGGTCAGAGAGTTTTGTGTTCAGTAAGTTTCACGGGATTCTCATGAACCTGTCACGAGTTATTGTCAAAAATGTTGTTTTGACCTTGACCTCGTTCACGACCTCATGAATCATGAGGTGAGTACAATTCAGGTAACCACGAGAAGTTAATGACCAGGTGGACACAGTCGATAGGTTGACTGATGTCCAATCAGCGAATATCTTTTATAAAAGTAACACCAAAAATATTGCGTTTCTTTTTTTGAACAGTATAAATCAAATGTGAGGCGTGCAGACAATTGACCCCATACCGTGACTACGAATTACCGGACACCAGTTTCGGCCTACCATGGCTGTAGGTGGTTACCAACCTACAATTACTGTTATAATCAGCGTTGTCACTCCTTGGTGGATTCACCTAGATCTAGTTTTTATTTTTGGTCCCGTCTAGGTGTTATTTTCCTTCATTAGTTTAAGAAAGCCACCTACATTTCGCCCAAAGTAGTTTAAAAGTAGCACGAAGTAGGCCAAAAGTAGCCCAAGTCGCCGATATCTAGGTTTTTTTTTTCTCTTCCAAAATTCAGAGTGGCAACGCTGGTCGTAAAGGTGATAGCATGATTACGCAAGCACTGAATAGATTTGTTCTGAATAGGACTGAATAAAAACAAAACACAGAAACACGCCTCTCTGTAGCAAGTTATGGCCCCAGTGGGTGATAAAACAATATAGTGGGGAGTTGTCTCGTGTGATTGCCGGGTGTCTTTAAGTAATGGCGAGAACTAAGTAAAGCAAATTTTAGGGATCCACGTTTATTATAATTCTTCTTCTTCAAGTACCATGCCTAGTGGAGTAGGAGATCATGTCTCTCCACAACTTTCTGTCTCTAGTACAATTTATCAATTCTGCTGTTGACTTCTTTCCATGCCACGACGTCAAACTGTCCAGTATTTGCTCTTTTTGTCTTCCCCTATCTCTTTCCTTCAATTTTACCTGTTGTTACGATATATTCCAGCTTTCCTCTTCTCATAACATCCCAAAAAAAGTGGTTTGCTTCTGTCTAACTTGTGAAATAAGTTTCCTTTGTGCATTGGCCTCTTTCAGGACATCCTTTTTACTCTTTTTGGTTGTCCATGGTATTTTTAACATTCTTCTGTAAAACCACATCTCTGTGGCCTCTAGTGCCTTCCCTACTTGTTTACTAATTGTCAGTGACTCACTACCATATGTCAGGATTGGTTCTATACAACAATGAAGTATCTCTTTCTTACTTCCAATGACAAAGAATTGTTGCATAAAATACTCTTCATTTTATAGAATACTGTTTTTTCCTGAGCTATTCTGCTCTTCACTTCTGAGATGCTGTTGCGTGCATATTTTGACGCACATATTACAAAAATCGATATGGCTATTTAATATGGAAAAGATATAGACATTCATTCATTTGTGTATGAAAATGCTGTCTATGGCAAAGCTAGATAATTCATGATTGATTCACACTTTTGATTATAGGAGTAATCGTTCTTGATATTGATTCGGCGCATGGATATGGCACTCATGTCCGTACTTATTTGTTAGGGCCAGAAAATAGATTAATTTGCTTATTATGTTTATGGCCTGAATTCATATGTATTACATATTATTAGTACAAGTAGAATCAGTCCTATATTGTATATTTTGGATGGGTAGGCAGGACTATATTCTTGTTATGCCGCTCTAGCGGAAGTATGAGTTGTCTTGACAAGTCGTGATGAGTTCCGATGTACCGTTTACAATGGCGGTTACACATTTTCAAGGGCTGGTACATTCTTAAGTAAAAATGATTTATGAAGTGGTTTTTCTTCTGTAGGAGATTGCGTCTCTACTAGAGTTTGTGTTAGAGACTCTCCTAATGTACGGTATCATGTATGATTCGGACTCCAGGTAATGCCAGACCCTATTTTTGATGATCTCATGTCGGTTAGACCTAGCTGGAATATTGGGCTTCGCAACGCTAGGGTCATGTTTGTATCGACGAAGATGATGGGCTTCCATACAGCAGTTATGTCTACGTGAAGTAACTGGATTACTGTAGAACTGTATGGAGAAACTTTAGGAAATTATTCATATGCATTTCAAATTAACTTTGGCTTATATATACCCTCCTATGAGTGAGTGAGCGACAACTCAGGAAGGCGGCCATGTTACATTCCTGTCATCATATTTTTGAATCACTGTCCAAAGAACGGGGCATGTATCTTACTATTCGGACAGTGGCAAGGAGATCTCAATTTTGATAGAAACCCCTTATCGTGGTTTCATAATATGATATAAACTATGAACATAAAGCAACTTTAGTTACTTACCGATCCGCCTTCACTGACGCGTTTAGTCAGATAGGGGATGCGGCCATAATGTATCATGACATTGGAAGCTATTGATGTACTACCCATTATTTATGAATGTGTCATGACATGGGATCTACTATGTATGCCTGCAAATTGATGTGTCAACATATACCCATGATTTACTCGTTATGTCCCAGTGTGTGCGTCTAAATAAACTGTGTAAACAAAGATTCCAGCAGTCTGCATTGGTGCCTTGTAGACACAAGTGAATGAGTGCTTAGATTGGTCAGAACACGAACAGTCCACCATTCGCGTTAATCACACTCTACACTTCCACTCCATATATACACCATCCTGCGTCGGTTGAATTGACCAAGTTTAGGGCCTGCTTCCCCTGGAGCCTTAGAGGGAAACTACTGCTTACAGCTGCCTTTGCCTTCCCTAACTCAGGACGAGGGTGAGTTACCCATTTACAGCTGGGTAGACTGGAGCATGCCTGATCTCAACAACTCGGTACACTACAATGGACATATACAGTAGTGGCACCACAAACAACATGCTACAGTGATTGATAGTGGAGCTTTACCGAAGAAAGAGAACACACTTTACACCACTCTTTACAGTGGTGGGCCAGATTCCTGGGTCCAGCCTACCAGTCTTGTTGTGTTGAGAATCACATTTTACAGTTGCAAGAACATTTGTTTGACCACATCAACACCAGTAGGACAGCTATACAATCAATGTCAGCTTGACCTGTTCTGACAAGTGTAGCAATATCTGGGTCAGCATTTGTTGACATCTGGCACAGTACAGTCAGTGTTCTAAACTAGTGATTGTTTATCCTGCTGAAATAGAAGAGCAATGTTGAACATAAAGTGCAAATTTCATCGTTGGATCTTCTAATGTGCTCAAAAAAATTGAACAGTGTAACAGTTAGAAAGCAAATCTATTACTCAATAAAGTGGTAGTCTAATTTGTTAAAACTGAGCATACAGTACAATACATTGCAACTACAACACATTTCATTATATAATGTACACATTTATGATTTATATGTATTTATGTTTATATATTATTTGTTTATATGTATGATTGTTATGTGTTTGCGGGCCTGGATGGGAGGTGACTAGAACAGGAAATACCAAGTGATATTGGTCTTGTTCTGGCGTTCTATAGGGAGCAATTTCTTAATTGAAATTTGCATGCAACATTGTTTGCAAATAATTGTTAGCTGTGACGACTGTCTTCATATTTGTATTTGTAATATTTTTCTGTTCTTTATTTTTGTTTGATTTGTTTGTATAATTGTAGGTCTCATCTTTCCTTTCATTTCAGTTCTTTACACCCTTATGTTTATACACTGTGGCGTTATTTGTCTTGTTATCTTATTGCAGTTATCATCACAGATTCTGTGATCATTTTTTTCATTTCTCCTATTTAATTTAATTTGATCTCTGCAAATGTTTTCAGATTGTCTTTTCTTGTCTGTCCTTTGTAATGTCTTTAGTTGACATATGACATAGGAGGTATAGTTGAATACACTTATATTATAGTACAGATCAGTACTTTATGATTATTATTGTTATAAAACAAAGTGTACAAGACCTTTGTAAGGCTTGTCTCCCAAAGTGATTGGTATAGGGAATATTATTTTCCACAGGTACTCAAGTGACCATTGATTACATTAAGGTATACAAGACCTTTGTAAGGCTTGTCTCCCACAGTATTTGAGATATACAATTATTGTTTTCCACAGGTACTCAAGTTATCATTGGTTATTATAAACAAAATAACCATACAAGTTTTTCACTAAGACTAAGTCTATGGTATAGACTTGTCTCCCATTAAAGTGAAATAAGGTAATTTATTTACTTTTTCAGGTTTTTGATTTAAGAAGACAAGATGTCTACATTAGATTACTTTATTGCACAAGGAAAATCTCTTGATAAGACTGGAAAAGAGTTAGAAGAATGGGAAACTGCTCAATGTGCTATTGCATTAAAGTCAGAAGTACTGAAAGCAGAAGTTGAACAAAAGAAGATAGATGCTGAGAATTTCAGATTGCAGATGCAAGCTGAGGAAAGAAAAGCTGCGGCTGAGGAGAGAAAACTTCAAATAGAAGAAAAAAAATTAGAAGCTGCTGCTGAAGAGAGAAAAGCTGCTGCTGCTGCTGCTGAAGAGAAAAAAGCTGCTGCTGCTGCTGAAGAGAAAAAAGCTGCTGCTGAAGAGAGAAAAGCTCTGGCTGAAGAAAAAAGATTGGAAAAAGAAGCTGATACTGCTGCTGAACTAAAGAAATTGCAGATGCAAGTGGAGGAAAGGAGATTTGATGCAGAACAGAAGAAATTAGAAGCTGCTGCTGCAGCTGAACAAAAAAAATTAGAAGTTGCTGCAGAACAGAAAAAATTAGAAGCGGCTGCAGAACAGAAAAGATTAGATAGAGAAGCTGAAGAGAGAAAAGCAATAAGAGAACATGAATTTGAGTTAGAGAAATTAAAATTGACAAGTATGAGTAATGTTAATCAGGCATCTAGTGGTAATGGTAAACCCTTTGTGTACAAGGTCAAGGTACCAGCGTTCAACCCTACCAGTGATGACATAACATTTTGGCTTTCTAGATTTGAACGTGCTTGTCGAGCTCATAATGTTGACAAATCACAGTATGTGAATCAGTTGTCTGAAAATCTAAAAGGGGAATCTCTGAGTAAGTTATATTTCGTTGAAGAGGCCGACAAGGATAATTATGATGCTATTAGGGCAGCTCTGATAAAGAAATATCAGCTGCCTGAGGAAGGTTATCGTCTTTTGTTTAAAACAATGAGACCTGAGGTAGGTGTAGAATTCTCAGAATTCATCTCAAAAGCACGAATTACACTTTCACGATGGATTGAATTATCCAAAATAGAGAAAACATTTGATGGTCTTACGGATTTATTGCTAAGAGACAAGGTCATGTCTTCGGTAAATAAATCTCGGGCTGATAGTCCTCGACACGCGAGGGGTACCCATAATTTTAGACATTCTCGAAAAGGGAGTAGCTATAGGAACTACCCAAGTGCTTCATGGAGACAAAAAAACCAATATTACAGGGATACTCAGTATAATGAGCGTGATGATTATGATCATGAATATTATGATTCAAACCCAAATAGGGGTTATAACAGATGAAATAATAATTATAGAGACAATTATAACCGAGGTAGATCACAACACAAAAGACATGGTAAATCTTATTACCAGGCTAACTCTGCACAACAGGAGTTCCACGACGCCGGTAATCAGAATAATGATAAAAAAGACTCCAATAGTGTAGCAAATTCCGCTTTCGATTTTGCTAGAGCATCTCAGTGTTCGCAATGCAAAACATTATTCGATCCAACCACAGTTTCTACTTTAAGCTGCGGTCACCCGCTTCCCGCTCTCCCTGCGTCAATCACGCATAATGGAAGGGGTGCTCTTGTTTTCAATAGAGGCTTAATAGATGGTACTCCGGTATCAATTCTTTTCGATTCGGGGTGCACTACCATCGGAGTGAGGCAATCACTCGTAAATCCTTCTCGAGCTACAGGCAATGTAGTCAAATGTGTAACATTTGGTGGCACATTGGAGAAGTACTCCACTGCCATTATCAATATTGCTATGCCTTTCTTTACAGGAGAGGTGCAAGCATGTCTCTTGCCGAATCCGATCGCTGATCTTATCATCGGTCGCATTCATGGAGTGAAAGAATGCACTCCACAGCAAATTTCTAATTGGGAAAATGTTAATATGCAATCTGCTAATGCAGTAATCACTAGGGCTCAAGCTCTTAATATGCCGCAATCTTCACGTTCTGAAGTTAATGATGCGCAGATCCAAGATGATCCCTTGGAGATTTCCCATGATTCCTTTATAAAACAGCAGGAAGATGATCCTACTCTAAAGAAATTCTTTACTCTGGCAACAAAAGGTGATCCGAATAAGGATACAAATCGTAAATCTTGGATTACGATGAAGAATGGCGTACTTGTACGTATGGTACAAGACTCCGCTAAGTCCATTCATTCTCAAATCCTTGTGCCTAAAAATATGAGAGTTAAAATCTTACAGCACGCTCATGATTCGCAGTGTGCTGGACATATGGGTTTTTCCCGTACTAAAGCTAGAGTTCTTGAATCTTTCTTTTGGCCTGCTGTGAATAAGGACATACGAATCTATTGTCGATCTTGTAAAGTATGTCAAGAGATTAAATCCAGAGGTCCACGCCATGATGCACCTATTCAGGCTGCAGACATTCCCATTCGACCTTTTCAAAAAATGGCGATAGACATCATTGGTCCATTTAAGATAAAGTCTGCTAGAGGACACCAATTTATTTTGACGTGTGTTGATATGTGCACACGTTGGCCAGAGGCTGTTCCTCTAAAGAGCATAACTACTGCTGATGTCGCAGATGCTCTTTGGTTAATATTTTCTCATCTGGGATTTCCAGCAGAAATATTATCCGACCATGGTACCCAACTCATATCGGATACCATGTCTCAAGTAATGTCGACTCTTAAGATAGAGAGATCGCTGAGTAGTATTTATCATCCTATGTCCAATGGGATGGTGGAACGTCTGAATAGAACTCTGAAAAACCTACTAGGTAAGATAACAGAAGATCATCCTCAGGATTGGGATAGGGTTTTACCCGCGGCTCTCTTTGCATATAGAGAGGTCGCCAACGAACATACAGGATTTTCTCCCTTTGAACTTGTCTTTGGCGCGAAACCGCGAGGTCCTATGTCCTTACTTCATGATCTTATAACTGCTGATAATATTGTCGATGACACAAAATCCTCTTATGAATATGTCATCGCACTTAGACACGAGATTATTGAAGCATGCAAATTGGCAACTGCTTCTTCTGAATTTGCGAAACAGAAGGCAAGGGAATTTGCCAATAAAAAGAGATGCTTGCGACAACTTTGTCCAGGTGACAAAGCATTTGTCTTGCTACCTTGTAGGGAAAATAGACTTCTTATTTCTTGGAAAGGTCCGTACGATATAATATCAAAAGTTTCCGATGTTGACTATATCGTCGATATTGACGGGAAGCGTAAAACCTTCCACATCAACATGCTCACGGAATTCCATGAACGTCCGGATTATTTACAACCTGTTTTCCAGGCAACGGACGATTTTCCAGTCCAACATGGACAGTTCTCATCTCTGTCAGTAATACAGGATGAGGAAACGAGTTTCTCGGATGTAAATCTACCTTTTCCAATGATTCCTCTTCACTCTAATGAATCATGGAAAGATGTTACAATTTCTCCCGAATTATCTCTTAGGTCTAATACAATTTTATGGACGATTCATTCCGAATCTGTCCTCCATTATGTCACCTCTTTCTTCCTTGTTAAAGAAAGGGTCTCCTTATGTAGTCCATTGGACTCAAGAATGTCAATCCTCTTTGGATAAGGTTAAAACTATGTTTTCTACTTCACCTATCCTAGTATTGCCTTCTAAGGATAAGACATTTATTCTTCGTAGTGACGCTTCATCCACCGGGATTGGAGCAGCACTAATGCAAGAGTACTCTGGAACTCTGCATCCTGTGATGTATATTTCTCGGAAATTAAATGCCGCAGAGAAGAATTACTCGGTCCTAGACCGTGAATTATTGGCTATGGTTTGGTCAATCCTTAAACTGCAAAGATTTCTTCTTGGCGCGCATTTCATCGTGGAAACTGACCAGAAAGCTCTTACGGCTATTCAGAGTAAAAATCTGAAGAGCGCGAGATCAACGCGATACGCGATTGCTCTGCAGCCATTTCATTTTTCGGTGCGAGCTATCCGTGAGTCAGAAAATGTGATGGCAGATATTTTGTCTAGATGCCCACATGATTCATAACTGTTATACAACTTTGATACAGTTGTTCCTATGTTGAAATGTGTACACATATGCAATATATCATATATTGATTGTAACACTACTTAGCGGTTCATTGATGTTTATTCACCGCTGATCTTTCAATGTTTTTTCGTCTTTGATGATCATGATGTTAAGATATCTTAGATGAAATTTATGTATAAACTAATGTAGAAATTGTGTCATTGCTAATATTGTAGTATGCGTTGGTGACACCTCTCTGGAAATATTTATACTTAGAGAAGTACTTTCTCTAAGGTCATAAAACTTATGCTTATCATCTGCGCATTGTTATTGGTGCGTTGTTAGCCTATTGTATGTTGCTCCTAGATGTATTTCAAAAAAAAAAATGTACCATTTTTTTTTCCCGAGGGGTGTGGTAATCTGTTGCGTGCATATTTTGACGCACATATTACAAAAATCGATATGGCTATTTAATATGGAAAAGATATAGACATTCATTCATTTGTGTATGAAAATGCTGTCTATGGCAAAGCTAGATAATTCATGATTGATTCACACTTTTGATTATAGGAGTAATCGTTCTTGATATTGATTCGGCGCATGGATATGGCACTCATGTCCGTACTTATTTGTTAGGGCCAGAAAATAGATTAATTTGCTTATTATGTTTATGGCCTGAATTCATATGTATTACATATTATTAGTACAAGTAGAATCAGTCCTATATTGTATATTTTGGATGGGTAGGCAGGACTATATTCTTGTTATGCCGCTCTAGCGGAAGTATGAGTTGTCTTGACAAGTCGTGATGAGTTCCGATGTACCGTTTACAATGGCGGTTACGCATTTTCAAGGGCTGGTACATTCTTAAGTAAAAATGATTTATGAAGTGGTTTTTCTTCTATAGGAGATTGCGTCTCTACTAGAGTTTGTGTTAGAGACTCTCCTAATGTACGGTATCATGTATGATTCGGACTCCAGGTAATGCCAGACCCTATTTTTGATGATCTCATGTCGGTTAGACCTAGCTGGAATATTGGGCTTCGCAACGCTAGGGTCATGTTTGTATCGACGAAGATGACGGGCTTCCATACAGCAGTTATGTCTACGTGAAGTAACTGGATTACTGTAGAACTGTATGGAGAAACTTTAGGAAATTATTCATATGCATTTCAAATTAACTTTGGCTTATATATACCCTCCTATGAGTGAGTGAGCGACAACTCAGGAAGGCGGCCATGTTACATTCCTGTCATCATATTTTTGAATCACTGTCCAAAGAACGGGGCATGTATCTTACTATTCGGACAGTGGCAAGGAGATCTCAATTTTGATAGAAACCCCTTATCGTGGTTTCATAATATGATATAAACTATGAACATAAAGCAACTTTAGTTACTTACCGATCCGCCTTCACTGACGCGTTTAGTCAGATAGGGGATGCGGCCATAATGTATCATGACTTTGAAAGCTATTGATGTATTACCCATTATTTATGAATGTGTCATGACTTGGGATCTACTATGTACGCCTTCAAATTGATGTGTCAACCTATACCTATGATTTACTCGTTATGTCCCAGTGTGTGCGTCTAAATAAACTGTGTAAACAAAGATTCCAGCAGTCTGCATTGGTGCCTTGTAGACACAAGTGAATGAGTGCTTAGATTGGTCAGAACACGAACAGTCCACCATTCGCGTTAATCACACTCTACACTTCCACTCCATATATACACCATCCTGCGTCGGTTGAATTGACCAAGTTTAGGGCCTGCTTCCCCTGGAGCCTTAGAGGGAAACTACTGCTTACAGCTGCCTTTGCCTTCCCTAACTCAGGACGAGGGTGAGTTACCCATTTACAGCTGGGTAGACTGGAGCATGCCTGATCTCAACAACTCGGTACACTACAATGGACATATACAGTAGTGGCACCACAAACAACATGCTACAGTGATTGATAGTGGAGCTTTACCGAAGAAAGAGAACACACTTTACACCACTCTTTACAGTGTACACTTTACAGATGCATCTTTCACCCGTTGTTATTAATGTTCCCGGGTATTTGAATTTATTGACTTGTTTTAAAACGGTTCCATTTACTTTGATATTGTATTCTGGGGAAGGCCTTTTCTTTGAGATGACCAATACTTCAGTTTTTTTGCTATTAAGGCTAAAGCCTTTATTTTCACTTTCTATCACTATTGTATCAACCATTTCCTGCAGCTCCTTTTCACTTTTTTCTATTAATACTGTATCATCAGCGTATCTCAAGTTGTTTATATTATGTCCGCCGGAGAATATTCCTGGCACGTCATCTAGAGATCTCATTATTATAATTATATGTTAAAAAAATTTTTTTCTTCGTTTTGATAGGCGCGCCTCGTTCAACCTAGGGTGCGTCAGTTATATTAGGGTGCTTGTCCAAATATAAATGACCTTGCGGTCTTTTATTTTTAATAAACAAAGTATTCCGCTCAACCCTCAATGGGTTATAATTAGGTCATATGGTGTAGTAAATTCAAGACAATCCAGTGACTTCTTCTCCCCTCCACTCAGTCAAAATAGAGTAAATCAAAGCCAAAATTGTGTGTGTGACCTACCCTTTCCAAGAAACAAACAAACAATAAACATAAAAAAACAACAACAAAATGAACGGGAAAAAAACAAACAAAGTAAATTCTCTCATAACTGCCTTGCGGTCTGTTTCAATGTACATGTATCCACTTTTATTGTTGTTGCCAGATGCACTTTAAAAAAAACCCCAGAAAATAAATTATATTATGGAATCAAAGTGAATAGCCAGTTACCAGAAATCAGTGATTTGGCACATCGTTCACCAAATTTTCTTTTTTACTTGCTATCTGCTGCTTATGCTGTCGTAAAACGTTGCAGGAATGGTACATTTTAAAATTCGGATCGCGTGCACTTATTAAGGTCTGCAGTGTTGTTTTCTCTTTTTTTTCTTTAAAACTTTGGTCAGCCCGTCATCCTAGAACATGCCCTTTTCCTTGCCCACCCATTCTGTGCTACTGGTTGATCCCGATTCATCCCTAGTGTGTCTTCTTGCTCCTTTATTACAACTGAACTAGCTACATCCAGCTGCCAGCTTCATCACATTTGAAGGAGGTCAAGTATTCGCAAAGGTCAATATCTGACATCAGTGATACTTACTTTTTCTTGTTACTGTTGCCGTAAAGAGTAGTGGGGAGCTGAAGTTTGTGTTCTTGAGTCAAGTGTGTCACAACAGCTGCTGTGAGCCTGTGTTGTTGTAGGATGTCTGTGATGCTGTCTATCCATCTGCCTCTTGGTGTTCCCGTGCACTGAAACCCGATTTTCTACTGTTGTAGGCGCGCAGTGGTAACTGATCCTGCTCCATTCTCATAACAAGGCCAAACCACTTAACTGTCTGTTTTTCTATACACTTCATGCAGGATGTAGTACCTACAATTTTTCTGATCTCATCATTTCTCATTCCGTCTCTACTGGTAACTAGTTATGGCTATTCTTGAGCATCTCATCTTACAAGATGTGATTCGCTCTTCCTGTGCTTTGGACAGGGACCATGTTTGATACTGATAGCAAAGATGTGGTAAGAATATACTAGTGATCAGCTTTCGTTTAGTTTCCATACTGATATTCTGTTGTTCGAGTAGTGATGGCAGTTGGTAAGTCGCTGCATTGGCTTTTGACATCTTTTTTCAATATCTTTGTTACGGTTATCTGTGATAACCGTACAGTTTTTTTTCTGTTTATATCTTTGTGCGCTCTTTATTTCTGTCTTCTGAAAGTCTAAAATTAATTTGTACATGAATCTCTTGCTCTATTACTTTGTGGGGCTTAAGAAGTTTAGTCTTTCTGACGCCAGCTCGCAGCAAAACGTGAACATCTAAACCACACTGCTTGTTATTTGATATGAAGACATTTCTTTCAACCACTAGTAAAGCAAACACTGGTCGGATGACAAATCAAACAGGATGATCCAGCTTCCATAGTGAGGTCAAGGACTTTGTTGGCAGTAGGGCTCTGTGCAATGCCCAGTGTGCAATACAGAACACTTCAAACACATATAAAGTCCTAAGGTCGTGGGTCGTACAGTGATGTTATCAATATCAAAATGATAGTAGTTGTTAAATGACGTTTGGGCGAGCGATGAGATGAAAAAAGACACTGGCTGATTCAGACATTTATTAATTTATTCACTCATTCCGTCTGCCTATCTGTTTGACTCTTTCTCTTACACTCACAAAATAGAATGGAGGTGAACCCAACAACTTGCTTCGTCAATCGCCACATGTGGCGAAGCGGTAAAGAAAATAATGATGTGAAAAGAAAGGAAGGAGGATGTTAGTGGTGGTGTGAGGCCATGAACAGCAAGGTGATGCTGGGAATGTTTATCATTACTTCCCTTTTTACTCCTTATGGAGCATAGAAACACAACTACAGCTGACTCCGTACAGGACACCTGCACCTAAACATTCATGTGTCCTTGTAGATGTGACTTCTGCAGACATTTATGTCACATGATGAGGCTACCAACCCCGTGCACAACATCATATTAGGCATTCTTACGGCATGCTTTAGGGTTATTGAATGTTCCAGTGACGTTTCAACCAAATGGGAGATTTGCTTACTTGCGCAGGTTGAGTTCACAGCAAGGTAAAAAGGTAACAACGCAGTCCCATTGCATATACAGTAGAACTCCATTTATCCGAACCCCAATTATCCGAACATCCAATTATCCGAACACTTTTTCCAGAAAAAAAAAAAAAAATCAGACGCCACCAGTCACGTTAGACTACAGTTCTGAATCTTTTGATGCGGCAAGCTTCAAATGTGTGCGAACAATTTGTAGACAATGAGATGGGCTAATGGACGGTCGCTTACGTACAGGAAGTCAGTTAGATCATAAAGTCAGTTAATATATGGTTTACCAATCCAGTGTACGTGTGCGTTTTAGGCAGAACACTGGCTAAACAGACAGTTCAACTTAAAATAATTGTGTCTGCTACTACAGCAGAATAATTTTGGTGTACACGTATTTCTCTGTGCGATCTGGCATCTTCCAGTAGGCCTAAAGCACATAAAAGGAACCGCAATGTTTGTCAATTGAAACGAAAACAGAAATTATCAAGAGACTAGGAAAAGGTGAAACTGTGTCTTCATTTGCGAGGATTTTCAATGTTTGGAAAGCTACCGTCTCTGACATCAAAAGTAACAAGGATAAAATTATGAGTTTTGCATCGAAATTTGATAGTGAAAATGGGTCGAAGAAACATAAAACCATGAGAAATGCGAAAGATTTGAAATTGGAAGAGGCTTTGTATATATGGTTTGTGCAAAGAAGAAGCAAAGGGGAACCTATCTCTGACTCTCTATTGTGTGAAAAGGCACTTCAGTTCAACAATCAACTTGACGGTCCTCCTGACTTTAAGGCTAGCCAGGGATGGTTAAGAAACTTTAAATCTCGTCATGGCATACGAGAATTGGAGATTCAAGGGGAATCTTTATCTAGCGATGCAACTGCCGCTGAAAATTTTAAAGAAACATTCTTGGCTTTTTTGGAAGAAGAAGGTTATTTACTCGATGATGTGTATAATGCCGATGAGACTGGCTTATACTGGAAATCATTGCCTCAAAAATCACTTGCATCTCAGCGCGAAGCAGCTGCCCCTGGGTTTAAAAAGTGCAAAGAGAGAGTAACAATTTTGGTAGCCGCGAATGCCAATGGAAGTCATCGTTTACCGGTGCTAATGATCGGCAAAGCCAAAAAACCACGTTGTTTAAAGAATGTGACATGTCTCCCATTGTGCTACAAAGCACAGAAGAGTGCTTGGATGAATAGTGAAATATTTCTTGATTGGTATACAAATCAGTTCATCCCAAATGTGAAGAGGTTGAAAGAACAAGAAAAGAAAACTGGAAAAGTAATTTTTCTACTGGACAATGCACCATCTCACCCAGAGACGGATACATTGAATATAGTTGATGCAAATTTTAAAGTAATTTTTCTGCCTCCCAATGTAACAGCACTGATTGAACCAATGGATCAGGGTGTTATAGCAAAGCTTAAAAAGATGTACAAGAAGAAAGTCATGCGTCGTTTATTGTTGGCTGAAGATGAAGAAAGTGTGTGGTGGCGTTTTCCAAAAAGCTTAATCTCAAAGACTGCTGCTATATGTTAGCTGATGCTTGGACCACCCTGTCACAAGATAATCTCAACAAGGCTTGAAAAAGATTGCTTGGGAAAAAAGGAGGAAATGAAACTACTGCAGTGGACACAAATGATGATTGTATAAATGAAGTTGTGGAACCGTTTCAAGCAATGCCCGGATTTTCGGACTGTGACAAAGATGATGCACACATGTGGCTAGAAGATGATAATGATTCTGGTTTTCAGTTTTTGAATGACGAAGAAATGTTGTCTTTTGTGCAAGAAGAAAACCAAATACATGTAGTGACCGATGATGAAGACTCCTCAGATGTACATGATGTAGTTATAGATTATGAAGAAAACCCAAAACGTCGACCAAGTCCTGAAGAGGCCTTTATAGCACTAGAAACAGCGATGGCTTGGTACGAGCAAGAAGATGACAGCTGTCCTACACAGCTTCTGCTGTTGAAGAGAATGCGGGACTTAGCAGCCAAAAGGAGACTATCCAGTTTGGTGCAAAAGAGGATTTCTCATTATTTTAAATAGTGTGCTACATCTGTGCAAGTACATATATACGTAAGTTGTGCCTGGTTTTGAATCGTTTGTAATGTTATTTTGAAAACATTTCTCTTTCTTAACAAAAATAATTAATACAAGTAGTACATGCACTGCAGTGTAATGAAAGATTTTGGTGATACAGTGATCTAATACAGTGTGGGTATTATTATTACAGTACAAGTAAATATGTTTTATAGTGTATTTTCCTTGTGATTGTTAATTATTTTTAGAAATATGTGTACATGTACTCGATACATCATGTAATCCAATTATCCGAACATTTGATTATCCGAACGATGCTCGGTCCCATGGGGTTCGGATAAATGGAGTTCTACTGTACTGCTATAGGGAAGTTATATGTTAGATACTTCACACACCATGTTCCAGTTTTATGAAGCGGGGTAACTGGTTCCGTTCCTCGTTGCTTCTACGTACCTAACTCAAGAGACAGGTCATGTACCCATTTATAGCTGGGTAGATAGGAGTGTACCGCTACCTGGTTCCGAACATGGTAACTGCCTCGAGACGCTAGTGCTCTAACCACTCGACGTCACATAGGTAGGTATAGCAAACTGGTCAAAATAACATTCTTGTGGTACTGTTGCGTACGTTTTTACCTATGGGGGTAGTCTTCGGTCCTGCCAATGTACGCACCAGTCTTGATATAGTTATATTATTTGTACGTGCGATTTATTCACGCACCGACGTGCACAATGCAGAGTATGTATTACTCTTGACGCACGGGTAACCTAGTTAAGAAGGGAGTCTGACGTCATCATCTGAAAGGGGTAGACCGGACCATATGTCCGTGTGATATTTCGTTTATTGTGGCAAGTCTGTGGAAGCCATTCTTTTGTTGGAATATTGGTCTTCATGTTGAAGCCAATATTGGGAGTAACATGTAAGTTGTCGCCCCTTCGTATTCGTATGATTAGAATATTGAAACCTGAAGTTTAAGGCTACTCCTTGAGAAAGTCTAGCGGGAATCCATATTGTTATGTTATTCCTAGAATGGACCAACGGAGCAGATAGCCTTTATGATCTATCGTAGAAGGAGAATTCCTACGAGGGAACAAAGTTATTGGATTTAATTATTCTTATTAAAATGCCGTTATGCCAATGCCAAAGTCGTGGCATGAGTTTGTGGAGAGGTTAGTTAAAACAAAATACTAACCCAGATGTAGCTTCATGTTTACGCCATTGATATTATATTTTGAACCTACGTGGTAAGGAATTAAGTCTTGGATCAAGACAGTCTTTTGTTGGATGAATGCGGGATTCAGTGATATGGGAATACGTACTTAGTTGGATGTCCTCAGACAAGGTCAACGGACATTATATTACTGTTCAAACCTAGCATGAACATTATTGGATTCTTATTAATTGAATGTAAGGAAGATGTTTGAAAGGGATCTGCCGCAATACCTAACCACCATCATAGACGTACATAATTTAATTCAGAGTATCATTACTATGCATCCATGTTGATTGTCTCCGTCAAGAACATTGTCTCGTATTGTTGAACGTATACCGTCAATAAATAATGTTAAACTGTACCACCCGCCTTACAGTTTGCTTCAGTTCACAGCAGGCCTTGGTTGACATGCCTGAAGTTATGCATCGTTATCTGTTGAACTAATTTTAACAGTTTATTTGGATTCGCGTCTTATCAGCACGATCTTACAGTCATCTGTAGAGACCCTGCAGAAAAGGTCCTAACAGTAATTGGTGGATACCTAAAAAGAGCTCAACAGTAATTGGTATGCCAGTGTGTCTTGAATTACTCAGGATTCAACACGGGAACTACCTCACAAGTTCCACACTAGTCGAAAATACGTGGATTTTCTAACAGTACATACTCCGGATAACGGCTACCTCAAGGTCAAGGTCGACAGTGAACCTCCACATCAAGTTCTACATTGTATGACTACGTTGGACCTCATCTTTTAGTCCTCATTACGTGCGAGCTTTACTCAAATACTCAAGGCGAAGTATTTCGAAGTCTCAAACGTACATCTACGGAGACGAGGCACATTTTTTTTTCTTGCACGCGAGATAAGTATAAACGTAGTATCGTTTATTTCTGTATTGTGTTTGGCTGTGCCTATTCTCTTATATGTCCACTTACTAGTCATGTTGCATGTTATATGTTTTATATTCATCGTGGGCGGTAGGGAGGTCGATCTGACAAACGAGGTTCATCTCGAAGCTGATTCGGGCTCTTGTCAGATGTTCTATAGGATTTAATTTATAAGTTTCAATTGAGCGATAATTCCGGTTCAAGGCTAGAAACCTTGCTGTAGTTCCGATCGCTACTTGTTTCTTATGATAGTATCTGTTTAGCTGTTCCGTCAAGTTTTAATTGTTGTTTTCATAGTTATTTTTATTCGTACTTTAGTTTCATGATGTATCTTGTATGTGATTATTGTCCTCCTCACCTGACTTTCGTTGAGTTTTTTATAAAACATATGTTTATACACTGTGTTGTTCATTGTCTTGTTTATTATCTTATCGCAGTTATCATCGTAACTCTTTACGACATTCTATTTTAGTTTCACATTTTTATTTTTATTGGATTTCTGCGACCGTTTTCAATTGTCTTTGATTATTTTGTCTCGTCAGTATTGTTCCTTTTGTCTATCACGTTGTTGCTTTCATAACATTTCATTACATAAATTACTTTATTGATTATTAATATATTTCACAATTATATGATAACAATATTTACCGTTCTAGGACAGGAACGAAGACCACTTGGTATAGTAACAAGGTTAATTAATTTACATTAATTAATTATCATTTTTAGAAATCAAGAGTATTGTGACTACTTATAAAGCATAATGTATTCACTAGATTATTTCATTAATCAAGCTAAAGCCCTTAATATGACTCCTAAATAGAATAATATATTATAAATCATTTGGGAATAATTTTTTTTTTAGTGTTACACACAAAACTATGACGTAGTAGTTGTGACGTCATATATAGACTCCATTTTGTTTTTGCGTACACATGTTTGGACTTTCTTGTGTACTGACCTACAAAGTATAGGAAGTCACTTAAAGAATTCGCTTACTATTTGATTGACTCGGGAAGTCATTAATGTATATTTAATATGGATATTTTGTATCATTTTCTCCAGGAGGGAGATAGAATAGGTAAATGGGGTTCAAGCTGTGAAGAATATGCCATAGAACATTTCTTCATTCAAATTAGCCAAGATCTTAAGGATTTTGCATTTTTTACGTGTAAATATGGCTTTTCACAAGAGAAAGCGGTGATGCTTGCTAATCTATTATCAACCATTTTCTATGATGAAGGTAAAATAACTACTCAAGACAGTAGTGTTATTGAGGTGGATGAGTTGAAGAAAACCATAACGGAGCATAAGGGTAGGGAGATTGCCCTTACGAATGAGCTGCTACAGAAAAAAGGAGAATATGAGAAGAAGTTGTTGGCTATAGATTTTGAAAATGCTGAGTTGAAGAATAAAGTGACGGTGTTGATAGAGGATAATAAGAAATTTCATGACTCTTCTTGTAGTCAGAAAAGAGAGTTTGATAATGAGGTGACCTCCTTAATGAACATATTTTTCGAAGAAGATAGTGACGATGAAAATAAACCTATTGCTATTAATACTACATTGCAGATAGATTGCAATACACACGTGGCTCAAATTCAGAGCCTGACATCTGAGGTAACTCTTTTGAGAGAAAAGTGTAATATAGAGAATGAAGTACGCTCAGTAAAAAAATTACTTGACAAGGAGAATAAGGTCATTGGAAAATTTGATAAGTTAAATATGACTATAAAGACAGACTGTCATGCTCATTTGGCTCAGATTCAAGAACTTACATCTGAGATTCCTCTTTTGAAATTAAGGGTTGAGGAGCTTACGAATAGCCATCAAAATGCCATTGAGGCACTTGAAAGAGAAAAGGCCATTAATAAAGAACATGTCAGGAAACACACTATCGATGTTGAATATCTAACTCAAACTGCTGCTGCAGAACTCGAAGTTAAAGATTTAAATATTATGAATGGGATTGCTAGAGAGCTAGAACAAGTCAAAATGAATTATGAGAAGTTGAAGTCAGATTATGTAGAGTTGAAAATAGAAGCTGAAAAACAGAAAAAATTGATAATGAATCTTAGAGATAGAAAAGTCAGAAAGGGAAATAACAAGAATTGCAATTCTTTTAAAGGGAAACAATTTTGTCAAACTTCTCTATATAATGTATCTTCTGGCCAATCTCACAGATCACGAGATTTTCATCAAAATAATTTTGGAAATAATCAAAGCAATAATTATCATCATAATGGGAAATTTAGATCACAATCTTTCAATAACAGACAAGGTTCTTGGAATAAGTCATTTAACCAACATCATAACGTTAATTATAATAATTATCGTACTCATCCAAATTTTAACTCAAGCAGAAATGACAATTGTGGCAATTTTAATGCCAATAATCAGAATCGATCGCGTCGAAGAGATAGATCGTCGAATAATACACATAGACATTCTAATGTCGCTTTAAGTGATACTCAGGCTAACATTGAACAGGGTAAAGGTGCTGATACTCATAATGCAATGTCTTGTATTGATCTTAATCAGGTAAAAGCATGCTCAGAATGCTCGACTCTGTTCCAGCCCAAGGCGATCACGACGCTACGGTACGGACATGTTTTGCCAAGTCTCCCGGCTGTGTGTACGGCCATTTCAGCTATACACGATGGACCGGGATGCCTTCAATTAAATCATGGATTTTTAAATGGCATTCCATGCTCTCTTTTATTTGATTCAGGCTGCAGTACTGTGGGAGTGCGGAACTCTTTGGTCGACCCCGCCTGTGCAACTGGAGAGACCATCCAATGTGTTACTTTTAGTGGGACAGTGGAAACATTTTCTACAGCCATTATTGATTTAAAAACACCATTTTTTTCAGGAAAGATCCACGCCTGTCTTCTTCCAAATCCAATTTGTGATGTCATATTAGGTCGTATACATGGTATAAAAGAGTGTACCCCTCAGCAAATTGCTGAATGGGAAAAGCAAAATATACATGATGCCCGTGTATTTACTGCTATTCCTAGATTTGTTTCACATGCACATATTGCTAAACTGTTATGTAATGATAAGGTCTTGGAATCTAGCATTGAAAATGATTCCACTGTTCATTACGCCACTGTGGCTAATTCGTTACAACCTTTACGACATACATCCATTCTTAAGAAGGACATTAAGGTTTCAACGCAACCTGTGAAGACTAGTAAGTCATTCCGGGGGACATATACCTTCCCTCGACTTGATCAGCAGGCAACTGATCGTAAGAAAAAGGTTACGTTTGAGAAAAAGGGAAAGGATGTTCCTAATAAAGATAAGAGTTGTAACTCAGATGGGAAAATTAATACCAATAAGGTTGCCAGTAAGGTTTTAACTTTGCCCAGCAAGCAGGTGTCTACGACATGCCGTACACCTACACCTTTGTCTGGCATAAGTAATAATAATCAAGTACAAAAGTATGGTACATTTAAGAATAATCCTAAAGGTATAAATAATAAATATTATAATTTACCTAAGAGGACTAATGTTACCCATCAACCTTGTTCACATTCTTGTGACTACGGTACCACTTATATTGGTAGAGGTGCATCTTCTCGCACCATCCTTGTGCAAAATCTGCCACAGCGAACTAGTTGGCAAGCACTAGGAGATTTTCTCAACCACACGGCGTCTGTTACCTCATACCAATAACAGGTACGGTAACGCCGTGGTTACTTTTAGGACCAATAGAGATGCTCGCATGGCTATCGAGCGGGACAATGGTGTGTATTTCCACCACCATTCTCTCCGATTACAATTGGTTCCTGATTCTGCGTCACGCAGATAGTAACCTACTATATTGGATTTTGATTTCACATTCTTTGATGACTCAGCCTATGCAGTCATCGCCTCTTTTTCTTTACTGGTCATCTTTGCTTTCTCGACGCCACGGGGACTTTTCCAATGGAATTTTATGCCATTCGGATTAATGAATGCGCCAGCTACCTTTGTACGCATGATGCGCCGCATACTGTCTCATCGTCCCGATGTCATTACTTACATAGATGACATCTGTCTTTTCAGTAACTCTTGGGATGAACATATTCAGGGATTAAAAGCTTTACTTTCTACTTTACGGGATTATAACTTAACAGCGAAACCTTCAAAGGCATTTGTCGGTTTTCATGACATCTCCTTTTTGGGTCACCGTATAGGTCGGGGTTTAATGTATACAGAAGACAGTAACGTCTCTAAGATTTTAAACATCTCAGCACCTAAGACAAAAAAACAAGTTAGGTCTCTTTTAGGACTAATACAGTTCTATTCTAAATTCATCCCTCATTTGTCTACTATAACTGCACCTTTTTCTTCTTTACTGAAAAAAGGTACAGCTAATGTAATACAGTGGTCTAACGAACATCAAATCGCGTTAGATTATATAAAAAAAATTTTTTCAAATGAGCCTTTTTTGAGGTTGCCTAACAAAGATCTCACTTTCATTCTTCGCAGTGACGCGTCTGCTTACGCCATTGCTGCAGTCTTGATGCAGGAATATACAGGCACCTTATTTCCAGTTATGTACGTTTCGAGAAAATTGACGACGAGCGAAATGAAGTACTCCGTCCTTGATAAGGAGTTACTCGCATTGGTGTGGTCAATCACAAAACTGGAGCGATACTTACTGGGCTCACACTTTGTAGTGGAAACTGACCAAAAAGCTCTCACAGCATTGAACACTAAGGACGTGAAATCTTCAAAGTCTACTAGATATGCTATAGCTCTCAGCCATTTAGCTTTGAAATTCGGGCAATTCCTGGAGTGAAAAATGTGTTTGCGGACTGTCTGTCAAGATGCCCAAACGAACTAGTCGAACCTAAATCACTTCCGGATGTTGAGACGTCCTAACAGATAATCAATCAAATATAATAAGAGGAACTGCGTACAGTATCAATTATTGAACCTCTATATACACTTTGTATGGAACCGAATATTTCGTACCAGCATAATTCCGGGATATACTTACTTCTGGATTATAACATGACTTCTTGTGTAGTAACATTTTATTAGTACGGAAACATTGTTATATTGATAAATGAATAGTCAATATTCTTATGGAACATGTTACACTACATTTTGTATTAGAGAATATCTGTTCATCGCACATGGAACATTAAGAACATATTCTCGTCGATTATTAACTACTCTTAGTGGAACAGTAGCACTGAGTAAAATTGGAATTACTTAAATAAATTAGTAATTACTTAATTGTTTGTAATTAAGAACTATATTAAGTAGAAGAAATCAATTTAAGCTAATTAATTAATTGTAGAGTACACATTAACTAACTTGAATAGTTGTAAGTGTCTCTTTGTATGTATATTTACTTCTCATGGTGCTTGATCTCTCAACTTTTAGATAACTAGTCCACCTTACTAATATTAGAAACAGTAAGGGTGTTGCTTCTTAACGTGTTTAATTATGCTTTGTTTCACTTTGCATGTTTTATTTTCATTTATTTTGATTCTCTTGTCTTTGATTATCATCATCGTTGCTGTTCATTTTCATTCAAAATCACATGTTTGTTTTGAAAATTTAGTTGTATGTTTTTATCATACCTTTTTGGTTTTCATTTGCAACTTTCTTTTACTTCGAATTTACCACATCGTTCCAAAGTAGGTCGATTGTGGATGTGTGCTTTAATGCATACTTTCATTTAGTTATATTGATTTCCATTTTATATTCTTTTTCATAATATTGTATAACATTATGACTTTGATTTGTGTTGATAGATATCGATGTAGTTTTGACTCACCTCTCTTGGGTACTTAGTTCAAAAAAAATTAATAGAATTAATTTTTTTTTAAGGGCCGGTGATAAGGGAGCTGTTGCGTACGTTTTTACCTGTGGGGGTAGTCTTCGGTCCTGCCAATGTACGCACCAGTCTTGATATAGTTATATTATTTGTACGTGCGATTTATTCACGCACCGACGTGCACAATGCAGAGTATGTATTACTCTTGACGCACGGGTAACCTAGTTAAGAAGGGAGTCTGACGTCATCATCTGAAAGGGGTAGACCGGACCATATGTCCGTGTGATATTTCGTTTATTGTGGCAAGTCTGTGGAAGCCATTCTTTTGTTGGAATATTGGTCTTCATGTTGAAGCCAATATTGGGAGTAACATGTAAGTTGTCGCCCCTTCGTATTCGTATGATTAGAATATTGAAACCTGAAGTTTAAGGCTACTCCTTGAGAAAGTCTAGCGGGAATCCATATTGTTACGTTATTCCTAGAATGGACCAACGGAGCAGATAGCCTTTATGATCTATCGTAGAAGGAGAATTCCTACGAGGGAACAAAGTTATTGGATTTAATTATTCTTATTAAAATGCCGTTATGCCAATGCCAAAGTCGTGGCATGAGTTTGTGGAGAGGTTAGTTAAAACCCAAATACTAACCCAGATGTAGCTTCATGTTTACGCCATTGATATTATATTTTGAACCTACGTGGTAAGGAATTAAGTCTTGGATCAAGACAGTCTTTTGTTGGATGAATGCGGGATTCAGTGATATGGGAATACGTACTTAGTTGGATGTCCTCAGACAAGGTCAACGGACATTATATTACTGTTCAAACCTAGCATGAACATTATTGGATTCTTATTAATTGAATGTAAGGAAGATGTTTGAAAGGGATCTGCGGCAATACCTAACCACCATCATAGACGTACATAATTTAATTCAGAGTATCATTACTATGCATCCATGTTGATTGTCTCCGTCAAGAACATTGTCTCGTACTGTTGAACGTATACCGTCAATAAATAATGTTAAACTGTACCACCCACCTTACAGTTTGCTTCAGTTCACAGCAGGCCTTGGTTGACATGCCTGAAGTTATGCATCGTTATCTGTTGAACTAATTTTGACAATTTATTTGGATTCGCGTCTTATCAGCACGATCTTACAGCCATCTGTAGAGACCCTGCAGAAAAGGTCCTAACAGTAATTGGTGGATACCTAAAAAGAGCTCAACAGGTACCTCTTGGTCAAAAGGAATAAGACGCAGTAAGAACAACAGCGTGAAGTAGTAATGTGAGTTGGGATGGGGTGGCGAAATTTTTCTCATCTCTATGTTTTTGCATTCTTGTGGCTACTACTACGTTCCTTCAAGCTACACTGAAAAGTCCGTCGGTTACACAGCACCGCAATAACCATTCTTCTTCTTCTTCTTCGTTCACCCTCAGACGTCAACTTGAATATGCTCAAAGAAAGCAGTGGTCAGTTTGAAGCTGGTGACATCTCTGTAGAGCTTTTCTAGGAATGGCATTGGTGATGGCCATATGCGCTATCTCTGTTCTTCATATGCTGGGCACCTGTGAAGCAGTTGTTCAGCAGTCATTTTATCGGTGTCACAGTTACACTCATCAGTAGTTCCTATCTTTAACTTGTTGAATAGATGGTATCCTAATCTGTTGTGGCCCGTGCGAAGTCTGAAGATTTACAACTTGTTCACTTCTGCTGAGCTGGTTATACGAATCATTTTTATTGTGGCCTGGATGTTCTGCTTCCTGCATGCTCCTGTATCTGCGCTTGATAAAACCCTTGGAATCTTTATGTTATGCTTGTGTCACGTTGCAATAGCCATTCAAAAATTAGCGAAAAACGTCAACTATAGTAGTGCTTATATATATATACTAAGCCTTGAAAAGGATTATCAGCAAGCAAAACAAAGCCCTGAAAAGGACAGCTAACCATTGCAGCGTTGATAGATAATAAGCCCCGAAAAGAACTAATATTATTTATATGCTAGCATGATGACGCCCTGAAAAGGACTGCTAGCTTCGCCGGCGCTTCTATCCACGAACCCGAGCTGATCACATCAAATACCAACATAAAATGTGATATACGGTGAAATGTTGTAAAGTACCTGTCCCGGACGACAAATTAATGTAGCAACACCACTGCGCAGATTAGTGACGCGAAAGATTCGGCGCGCGATTTCTGAAAAGAATCTATTTTAAGAAAGTAAATAATATAGAGAGAACATTTTACAAGATATGTCACATCAAGGTTAAAGTAACTACCTGCGTGTTGTTCTATTAATAGAAGCACGAACATGCCAGTTAAAACTTTTCTAACACCTACTGAGAATTTGCTGGCAATTTGCCCCTCTGCGCACAGAAGTCCTTGTTTCCATATTTAAAAACAAACAAAAAAAGTATGCCGGGTTATACAAACACTACACTGTGCGAAGTTACAAACAACATATAAACTTGTGACCCGACACCATCAGTTGTGACCAGCATGGGAAAAAAATAAATAAATAAAAATAAACTATATCAGCAGTTACGAGATTGGGACTTCGCTCTATGAACGCGCCAACTCTACACCCCAGCTACGCCAATGAGACGAAGGAGAGAACAAGACTGATGAAAAACGTAGGCAGCAAAGTACACATACACGTTTTTTGAGAATGATATGGAAAAACCACATGAGATGTTACAGAAGAAAAAAGAACTAACACCGAGGAGTTTGTAAACAAGTGAAATTTAATTGGTGCACACAACAACAACAAAAATTAAAAGATATAAAAATAAACGAAAGACCTAATCTAGTGTACAAAGGTCGAGGAGTTAGTTCCAGTTCAGTTCTTTAAATCTGAAAACAGATGCACGTTCTGCACGGACGCGCATTGATGAAAGGTAACAAATGTACAGTCTTTGTGTCAAAACTGTAAGCCTCTTCGTTTTAAAATCGGGATATCAACATGGACATACTCATCCAAGGACAGTTACCTGGAGCCGAGTCATTTATTGCTGACAATCAAAGGACATTAACGGGACCAGAAGACGCAGCAATAGAGACCGCAGTCAGCGACTCATAGCTTGACTGCCTGCGTCAGGACCAGAGCTGGTCAAGACCGTGCTCCACCTCTACGTGGTGGTCCTGGAAACAGTCTGCAGCAGTGCAGGCTGGCTGAGCGAGCACGGATCGAAGAGGGAAGGCAAACCCGGTCCTAAAAAATGCCGTGCTGAAGTCGGATGTGTCGGCCGAAAGGCGCAGATATCGCAGCTTCGCTGGAAACAGACACAACGCAACCAACGTCCTTTTCAGGACGAACGAGGAAGAAGAAGAAGAAAGGACATTAACAAGTGTTAGAATTACCTCTTTTGTGCAATCCCCCTGCCCACCACACATAGCGTTCCAAACACATTTCCTGGTGGTGTAACCACACAAAGCTAAGCTGTGTTAATAATATGTCTACGGCTAGGATAGGCAATAGGATTTTGAGTCAAGCCACAGGTGTGCCGAATTTCACGATTCATTCGCCACATTAAATTAAAATAAAAGGTCTCAAAGTTTCATGGTGGGAAGTTTCTCATCTTTCAGAAGCTATTCCCGAATCTCAGTGACTGGGAAAACTTTTCAGATAAAATTCAGAGTGCACCTGCAGCCTTTGCAAGTAAGAGCGTGCCAGTTTTAAAGCCATGCTTTTCCAAGCACAGACAAGTAATAATTTCTGGAGTTCGATTTCCAGTGCTCAAGCGAAATGGATCTTTCAAGATATTAGCTGCTATGTTGAACTGGGTAATATTAGAAAGTAAGATTCAAATTTCTGAATGAAATTCTCCAATCTAAACACATACTGAGATATCCACGGAAGACAACAATCGAGCTCCTCCTTTGTGTCAAGATAATGATACAGTTCTGGCACGTACTTGAAATTTTCCTTTTGTACTCGGAGCCATGAGAAGATTCAGTTCAGCCTGAACTCTCGAATGTACTGTGATTGATCATAGATCAATTTTCTTTTTCACTTAAGCTGCGTCCTGAGTTTACTAAAATGGTGAATCATGTAGATATGGAAGAGTTTGCAGACAGAACGGGAATATAAAGTGTACGTATATTCAGCGTTAATATTTTTCCAACTGTTCTCATGAAATGTTCGTTCAGTATCATGTGAGGACTAATAACCCAATTCGCCACATTTCTGCTTTCAATTCGATACCTGTGTTGATTGGTGATCGCACTGCCCACCCCTGGTCTTTGGTGTAGCTTAAACCAATATTGATCCCACGCCTGCGATGTCCAGGCAAGCACTTAACACAACCCGACAAAATTAACGAAGCCACAATGGGAGTATCGACACTAATTGTTTGTGTCCCGAGTGTGAAGGCTTCACTAGTTCAAACCGACTAAGTTACTGATTCTGTGCCAAAATGGAATAAAACTGGTGCCAGCATGTACTGTTTGGCACTAAATGAGCGTTAAACGCGTGGCACACGACTTAGAAAGTTGGTATACGCATGCATTGTGGAACAGCACAGGCGCAAGATGTTGTATACTTAGTACATACATGAGATGCATGATGGTATTCGGGTATATACTATACAGCCAGCGCCAGCCATGATTCTGCGCCCGAGGTTGGGCAACAAGAAAATTGGATCACTGCGCCCTTTCACACAACTCACTACATAGAAAAGCACCACCGAAGTTGTGTTGTGGTGTCAAGAAAAATGTGTTTTGGCGTCAAGGACCACATGTTGTATTTTGACGTGGAGGACCATATGTTATATTTTGGCGTTTAGGAACATATGTTGTATTTTGACTAGGAGGACCATATGTTATATTTTGGCGTTTAGGAACATATGTTGTATTTTGGAGTGAAAGACCATATGTTGTGTTTTTGGCGTATGTTTCCTGCGATCGAGACCAAAAGCAGCGTTGGCCCAAATTTCCTTACGGAGCGTAAAAGATGTAAGAATACGTGGAAATAATCCTTACCTAGAAGAGATCTGGTGATAATTTTCAGACTGAGAACCTGCCAATGCAGACTCACATACCATCTGTTTAACAAATTAAAAATCGGACAGGCAGACATGTGCCCATGTGGGGAAGACAAGTAAACAGCAGAACATGTCCCCCCAAAATGCTTATTCCATTCCACGACAGCAGCAGATTGGTATGGTCTTCACCAACACCACTGACGGCAAAACAAAAACTGTACGGCGATGAGAGAAGCCTGGGACAAAACATCAACTTTACGAGAGAAACAGATGTTAGACGAGAGCGAACGAAGATGTTGGCTTAGTAATGGCCAATAAATAATGCACAACTATTAACTATCAACGAACGCCGTGAAATAATACTTGGATGGATAGGACACATGTTGAAGAAACCTGTTGATAGCATTACAAGGCAGGAATCCTCAGGACAAAAGGGTAGAGGGGATCGAAAAACACACGGAGAAGAGAGCTACAGACAGAAATAAAAGGGAAGAGAAGACATGTAGAAACCGTGAGCGGATGGAACAGGATAGAAGGACAGCGTTAATTTGTTGAAAGCATATGCTGCGGGGGGGGGGGGGGGGGGGGGGGGGGAAAGAGGAAGGAAGAGGAGGCATAATGATGAACTATCTTTTTTTTAATCTTCTGCATTCAGTTTGTTCGTCACGCTAAATCTGCAGGCCTGTCGGCAGGACAAAGTCCACACTTTTTTACCTTTTCCGTGCGGCAGCCCCCACAGCTGATGACATGTCTGAATAACACTGCCAATTGTCGTGAAACATTCTAAATCCACATATATAAATTAAAAGGTAAATGTAAAGCCTAACACATAAATTCAATAAAAGGAAAGAGAAATGGTTAAAGACCCGTGCTTTCCAATAGCGTACGCCTATGTTAATAGAACGTCATGCTAGTTGAACAATAAAAACCCTTGTTTTCTACTTCGTCTGCATATTGTAACGTATCACGTTGATAGTAAAGCCTACTGCATCACTACACGCTTTCTACAATAAAACGTGTACTGCATTTCTAAGAAAACCTTGAGATACGCAAGCTGATTAATGACCTAAATTAATACTTCCATTAATTTCATTTTATACACGGCGTGATGAAAAGACAGATGGACTTAGGATAGAAAGAGAGAGTGAGGGCTGAAAGCAGGAACGCATGCCACACTAAAACGCGTCTCGCGATATACAATTAATGCCACCCTCCCCAAGCGAAAGGCCAGAAGCAATACTTTTTTTCAGATGGACAGTGAAAAAAAAACACTACCCATACGAGAGTTAGGTTTAAAAACCTGAAAAATGCTTATTGGGAAACATGACATTATACTAGTTTACGTTTGAAAGCCTGACAGTACCCAGACACCACATCGTATCGAAGTGAACAGGAGGTAGAAGAAAATGCACATTTTGAACGCAGCCACCTAGCTCCCTTAAATTTATATAATTGGGTTCCTTAGGACTTGCTGACAAAAAATATATTAAGTGTTACGCAAATAGTCTAGGAATTAACAAATTATAGCCAAAAGAAAATAGTGAGGGTGTCAGACAACACCAAAAAATAATCGCACAGTGGCATGTTTTGAACCCACTATTTTACGGGAAATGGGCCACCATGTAAAATCCTATTTGATTGGATAGAAATAAATGTAAGGCTAAACACGATTCGTCGGACTATAAATACTAATTCTTTGTTGTTAGGGAAACGGTAGTAAGGGTACTTTTTTTTGAAAAGCTGGGTAAACATGGCCCGATTGGTTAGACCCGCCAATATAGTCAATTAGGAGCGTCAGGTCAGTGCCACATTTTAAAATAAACTTACTAAGAAACAGTGCGTTGAGAGCCAGATCATATTTTTCTAAATAAAAGTCTGGGACAGAGGCAGATCGGAATTTGTGCCATTATTCATCGCCAGTCAACGTATCTGTGTATTATTTCCATGAATTGTGGTAAGCTTGATATATTCGATATCTTTTTAATGAAAATTGAATGTAAATTGATAATTTATGCCTGTATATGTGTGTGGTTCAGTGGCAAACATGAGGCAAGGCCTAAATATTGCTCCAACCTAAACAGGAGGTGTCGGAGAAAAGTAAAACTGCATGGAATTGCCAAACAGTACACTGACACCTATCTTATTGACTAGAAAGAACTAATGCTGGAATTGCAGAGGCATAGTAACCATTAGGGAGGAGTATACTGGTGTAAATTGTTTCAGATGAAGATAGCAGTTGGCCTATCGCTCTGAACTCAGTGTTTGTTATATATTGTGTTCAGTATGGAAATAGATTATAAATTAGTTATGAAGTAGGAGGTACAACCTTCTTGTTTCAGGGACTGTGGTCCTAGTTATTGAAGCAGCACCTGGTCTGAGTTTTGCTGAAATCCAGAGGCTGACAGCATACTCCTTGGTCCAGATAGCGACCAGTGAGGTGTCTCCAGAACACAGGAAGCAATCGAGCAGAGGAGTCTTTTCCTGCCGCCATCACGAAAGATAAGCTTCTGTGGCCAGAGTAGCTCAACATTATGTGCCCCCTCAAAAATTGACATTTTGTTAACCACAGAGGGACAATTAATTGGTTCAAATGACAGGAACTGTGAAAGTTTCCCAATACTATTTCCCCGATAATCAAACACTTGAAGTCATGATGAAAAACAACAACCAAGCTTGAACACAACCAGTATTACCTCATATTACTACTGCACAAATTACACACATAGAATAATAATAATAAACTATGTCAATACAAAGTTCATATATATAAACTGTGTAAATAATACTTGTAATTACATTTGATTGTGATTCCTGGTTCACTGTGTAGTTGAATCAGGATATCCATTATTGACAAGAATTAATACATATATTTTTAAACTTAAACACTTGACTCATTTAAGATAGTCTTATAGAGTGTTATATGTGTGTGAGTGTCACAGTGTTGTAAAGTGTTGTAGAATAAATTAAATTGTTTATCTGTCTGTTGTTGTTGTGACTTACACTTCATCATTTTCATAACCCTAGACATTTAACGTAGTCATCACAATATTCCAGAATAATTCTGACTGAGGCATAAATGTGGTAGCAAGTAAGGTCATCTGTAATACACCACACTTATTAGATACAGATACCTTCACAGCTGATCTCAGTCAGTACACTAAGTCCCCTATAAATATTTATAACATCCCACTATACCACACCAATTTCCAGCATTTTCTTATTTCTCAGTAAAACCACACAGCCCTCGACACACTACAGAGATCAACGAATAATACAGCATCAATAACACACTTCACACAACTATGTGGCAAGATATAACAATTTTAAATAATACATAAAATCTGGGAATTTCCTGATTCGCAAGTGACACGCGCCAGCTCTCAATGTCAAAACTGGCTTCAATATGAACATACATAACAATTATTCATTTTACTCATATTATCATATTTCCTCGTCTCCTTTAGCTTTCATCTTTGTTCAGTCCCACCACTGCAGCTAGCCCGTTGCGGGAAGCCTGGGCCAAAGTACTTGGTGTACTCTTACAGTGGTAATTTCTGTAGCTATTATTTCTGCACGCTGAGGTTGCTAGCCTTATGCGCAGCCTCACATTATTCGCCTCTGATGATAAACATTAGAAGGCTGTGGTCGTGTTCTGTCTCTGCTCCCTCAGAAACCCAAGAAACCCTACGGAGTATCCTTCATGTATACTTACCAATTACTCTAAATTCAAGTGCACAAGTCTGAGTAGATTGTCCGCGCCTTTATCGTCTCTGCCCAATAAATGACGTGTCTGCGCCTTTATAGTATATTCCCAATAAATGACGTGTCCGCGCATTTATCGTCTCTCCTCAATAAATGACGTGTGTGCGTCTTTATCGTCTATCCACAATAAATGACGTGTCCGCGCCTTTATCGTCTCTCCCCAATAAATGACGTGTCCGCGCCTTTATCGTCTCTCCCAATAAATGACGTGTCTGCGCCTTTATCATCTCTCCTCGATAAATGACGTATCCTCGCCTTTATCGTCTCTCCCCAATAAATGACGTGTCTGCGTCTTTATCGTGCCTCCCCAATAAATGACGTCGGCGTCTTTATCGTATCTTCCCAATAAATGAAGTATCCGCGCCTTTATAGTCTCTCCCCAATTGTGACGTGTCCGCGCCTTTATCGTCTCTCCCCAATAAATGACGTGTCTGCGTCTTTATCATCTCTCCTCAATAAATGACGTGTCCGCGCCTTTATCGTCTCTCCCCAATGAAGTGACGTGTCGGCGCCTTTATCGTCTCTCCCCAACAAGTGACGCTGCGCTCTGTAATTATCCATGATTTAAAGTTTGTGTGAATCGAGCGTCACAGTGCTTACAGCGACTGAATTTTGTGGCAAAGGGACTGGGTTCAAAAACAGCTACAGTCCACCCAGTCGTAAAAACGGGTGTCTGACTGCTCTAGACTTAAGCCAATGGAAATTTTGCGAGGAAGGGAACGGGCCGCTCCACTTCATAAACCTGAGACGCAGTATTATTGAAATCTCTAACACTTCACTCTCCTACGGCAGTATCTGCTACGGGTATTCCTGAAACTTTTTATGAATCTCTAATGTTTTACCTCGTCTCCGCCTGAATTTCAATAAAGTCACATTACCTCGCACGCGCAGTTTGATAACCCACAGCATATTTCGTTCGATCATCAATTTTCCTGTCCATGCCATTATTACATTATTACTACAACAAACAAATTATTAAAAAAAAACTTTCCGGACAGAGAATATATGGCTTAGGTCTAATTCAAAATCGTCATCCCCAATCAGTAAATAATAATTGATCCCATTGGCACTCCACACCTCTACACCTCACGGTAGAAGGGGAACAACTAAGTAAGTAAGTAAGTCACTCCACCTTGCTGAATGAAATCAAGGCGTGGAGTTGTCTACAGATGTCGTCTATTCTTTTATCCCAAATCCTCGGGGACAGCTTTCTTTCGGAAACAGGATTTTTTCGGTTTCTAGATGTCTCTCGAATCGCGCTCAAAAAGTAGCCCAACATGTGTTCGAAAATCGCTCAAAGTAGCCCAAAATCGCCAAAATGAGATTGAAAAGTACCCAAATAAACTTTACATTTTCAGAATATTTAGGTTTTTTGATGTTTATATAAAAGGTTACTGACCTGTACCTCCATGCCGAAGTGCGAGTATTACACAATTGTTGTTTGTCCTTTGTCCTAGGGACAGGCTTTTTTCTTTTTCTTTGTTCTCTGCCCAGTAAGACGCCCCCCCCCCCCCCCCCGTCCCCCCGTCCTTTTTTAACCCACAATAAGTGAAGCTACGCTCTTTCGAGCAAAAGTAACGTCTTCTGTTACAATAATACCTACTATAATCAGTTCTTGTACTGAAATACCCTAGGGTAAAGGAAACAGGGAAGACCAAACAACACATACACACACATTAGGAAGGGAGTTAAGACATATACATAACGGGATAAAGAGACATTGGGAGACTTTTCAACGATGGCACAAGACAGGATAGCTTAGCGTGTATTTGGTGAATACCTGTGTGCACGAAGGGGGGGGGGGCGCCTGAAAGGTAATGAACGAAACATTTATAATGGTATATTATTTATAACAGTAATTTAATTTTTTTTGGGTCGACAAATGCGCCCACATCACGTGGCACAGGGTGATTACAGCCGGAGCTGAACATTGTTCAATAGTTATTGTGTGCAGCGTATTCAAAGCGCTGTGCGCACAATTACAGTACTTAACATGCTTATACAACAACAAAAACGTGTATCTGACTAACGTGAAAACGACTGGCTGATTTACGTGACAAGATATCTTTATTCGAAAGCTTTTCTTTATGCTAAAACCTAGAACTCAATCTGTTGGAAAAATATTTAGAAAAACTATAAGATGAATATTTCCCGAAGTCCCTGTCAAGACAAGGAACGGATAGAACAATTACTTGCTCAGACAAGTCGACTAATTGTAGGGTCTATATGGGGTCAGAAACATCATTGATCCCATCGGATGTATTTCTGTCTTTCCAACTCAAAAGAAGACATTTCCAATTATAAATTTATACTCGATGAGTTTGTGTGTGTGTGTGTGTGTTTTTTTAAACGTCTTGATATAAAGCTTAACGGAGAGAGTGAAAGGGAGATTAAGAGAATGAGAGACAACAAGACTGAGGGAGGCGTGGTGAGTCATAAAAGAAAGAGACAGAATGATTATATGTGTGTGTGTATATATATATATATATATATATATATATATATATATATATATATATATATATATATATATATATATATATATATATATATATATATATATATATATATATATATATATATATATATATATATATATATATAAAGTGATGAAATGTGAGCAAGCGAGAAAGAAAGAAAAAAGCAGAGGAACAGACCTGTTCAATACATTCAGGGATGTTTACTCCTGGACTGGAGTAACAAGTACATATCAACACTCTTCCAGTTTTGTTCCCGGATCACACGAAGAATTAAGGAGGAAAAAAACTAAGGTGTCTGGTTCTATCATTAACGCCCATTATAACTGTTATTACGGCACCCTTTTGAGCAGAGCAAACATTGGTTCTAAACAAGATCGCATGTTTGCAGTGAACAGTAATTGTAATGGGCAAATGGAAACAGCAAATAATTATGAAAGACCACCCGACGTTTGTCGTTGAAAAAAAATATTGAAACAAAAGTGTTTTTAAAATCTCAGCTCGTTCACGCTTCATTAAAAATATGTATGACGTAGTTGGACGTCACGTAAATACATCGCAATAGTACTTCATTAATGTTTCTATATTTTACTCGAGCGATGTCCGTGTGGTTAGAGAACTTGCTTCTCGAGGCAAATGGTTTTGGCTTGAAACCAGATCGCTTCAAGCTAAAGTCTACCCAGCTGTAAACATTAGCATCTGATATGTGACGAGTAACCAAAGGCTAATGCAGCAAAGAAGGGAGCAGGTCACCCCACGTCATAAAGCTGTGACCTAGTATAGGTGAAGTTTTAACGTTTCACTCCGCTACGGCAGTATATGCTTTGGGACTACCTTTACCATCTATTCTACTCAAGGTCTGCTGCCAACCATCAATGTACGCAGATTCAACTGGAAAGACAACCACACCAGGTTCATATCTACGTCTCTGGTGGCAACACTTATGAGGAAAGTACTACCAGGAAAAAGTTTCTTATCTACGCTCATCATTACTTTCCTTTTTGTTCCCTACGGAGTATGGGGGTTACCCAATGCAGCTGGCCACCTTGCAAGAAGCATGCAGCAAAGCAATCATGTGATCTTGGAGCGGTGGTTTCTGCTGAACCTTCTTTCACGCCATGAGGTTACCAGCACCATGAATATAACCTCATGTTAGTTGCATCTTATGACTTGCCTGGGGTAACAGTAGACATATTTATTCTTTCTTTGTCGCCCCGGGAACGCTCGAGAATATCACGGGGCCTTTGGTTAAAAAGAGAATTAGAAGATACTGCCAGGTCATTTACTAAGTCTCTGATCACAGAACTGACGGACTAACATTAGCAGACTCCCATGCCACTCTTAATAAGTTTGTTACCCCAGACCTGATAGGCTAACACTATTAACGTTTTAAACTAGCCACTTCTTCGAACACAAGTCAAACAGAATAAGCTTGAAGAAAGTTAGTGTTGTTGCCATCTTGGTTTTCGTGGCGCGCTCTCTTATCGAAGGACAAGCCAGGTCTCTTAAGTCGATTTTACGGGAAGTACCCATTTTTAAATTTATTTTCTCACTTGTCCTACTTTGCTCTCACTTTCTTTCCTTTCCCTGACGAAGGCTTTGTGGCCGCAAAGTTGGCTATATTCTTTGTTTTTTGTCCTAGTAAGACGAATCACCTTTTTCGATTTTGTTTCATATCCACCCACCATGACATCTCCAAGAAATGTACAATTACTGGCTATGGCCCCATTCGTTTTCTCTGTTCCTCATATAACGGGACATCTCCAAAACAGATGCCGAGCTGTCATGCTATCAATGGATGGGCGTGGAAAAAAAATATCGAAAAAAGGTGATTCGTCTTACGAGGACAAAAGACAAAGAAAATAGCCAACGTTACGGCCACAAGGCCTTCGTCAAAGAAAGAAAGTGAAGGCTAGACAGGACACATAAGAACCTAAATAAATATAAAAATTAAACCTAGGTACTTCCCTGAAGGTATCGAAGTTCTACCACTTTTGCTGCCCGCGAACGGACGAGCGTGCCCGGAAAAGGAAATGACTGCCACCACCGGATGTACACAATACATACTAAGAAACTAAAAAACGAAACTGAACAATAAACTACCCAAACGTAATATTAGTGGGTGTGACCGCTTGGCCTTTCACGCTAGCTTTGTCCCTCCTACTTTAACGCTAAGCGTTTATATGTGCTAGAAAATGATACATGTAAGATTGACAGACCTTAAAAGCAAATAAGACGTTTTTACACAAAACGCAGTATTCATTCAAAGTTCAGTTAGCAGTTACTGCTTTGACAGGGCAAACGTAGGTCAGTCCCAGATAATAATGAATGGGTTTTATAAGCGCGAAAGTGGGAAATGAATGTTTGTGTGATCTGGTTTTTTTTTTAATCCTATTGTTAAGTTGGAAAAGATCACACATGTGAAAATTAAGTCGAAATAACAAAATGTCGTGTGCAAAAAGGTCGAAAAGCTGAGGAGAGGAGTGCAAATGTTAATTATTGTGTCGTGTGAAAAAAGGCGGGAAAAAAATAAGAAAGAGTATAAATAGAAGAGTTGTGGGCGATAGGCAGAGATTTTAGGATTTATGATTCAAAGGATACCATGATTTTAGACTAGAGGATTTTTACAAATAGCGTTAGGAGAACTTCGTCTTTGAGGATACCAAGACAAGTTTTTTCTTTAGTAGACAAGTGTGTATATTATTCAGTTGGATTATAGATTGTTCATTTTGGATAAACAACCATCATTTTGTGAAATTTACAGTGTTTGTCTAATGTCATCAATAAACTCTAATATAATTTTCTACATTTGCTGTTTGTGGAAATTTACAGTAATTTCTTTCGGATATAAGTTGTTGTGCTGAAACTGTTTTGCTTATCACCAAACTCAAGGGGAAGAACATTCCTAGGTTGAAATAAATTAACAAAAGGTCAAGTATCACCATCTCTGGCGGAAGGCCAGTTATCACTTGAACCACCACAACATATGAAGGATTAACTCTGACTAAATAAAATCAATATAACTACTAATACTGTATAAACATACACGGCCACATATTACACTAATTGGCGCCGTGACCTGCCCTTTTCTTTGGTGAAGACAGACAGGCATAATCAACAAAATGGATCCAAGCCTAGAACAACAGCAACAACAACAAGCGTTGTATACGCTACAGCAACAACAGCAACAACAACAGGCGTTATATGCACAGCAGCTACAACAGCAGCAGGAAATGCAACAGGCAAACGTCCATCTTGCTAACATACCCTTACTTGTAGAGGCCGAACCCACAATGACCGCGTTGCAACGGATAACAGACACGCTATCCATGGTAGATCACTATAATAAATATAACCAAATTCGCTCGGTTATAACTCCCTTCACGGGCGATTCTAACACATTTCGGAGATGGCTAATGAACAGACACAGATATACGAGCAATAATACATATTGCCGGAGTGAATCAGAGAGCACACCACACAACTACAACAGAGGATCCCAGATCAAGTATCGAGACAACAGCAACAACACGGGTCGCATAGCCATTGTCGACAGCCACTGGAACAGTCTCAATAAAAGATATTGTCGCAATGCTGTTAGAAATTTTATCAACGGAATCAAACAACGAAAGATATGGGAAGTAAATAATGTTACAACGACTGACCAACAAACGTGTATAATAACAACAGACGATGGACTAAGGGCACATATCAGACCTCTAAGACAATGGAGAACACCACTTAACAGACATCACCAGGTCGGTTTTGTGAAAACAAATGAGACGCAATGGGCCCCCATGATTAATAGTCAACCTAAAGAAATAAACGAACTACAAGTGAAGAAACCAAAAATGATTTGTGGTGCGACACAAACAAACGTTGACAGGTCAAGTCAGGTCAATGACCCAGAACTACAAGTGAAGAAAACAACGATGATCAGTGTTGCAACACAAACAGATGTTGACTTTAACACCGCCATAACAGATACTGGTACACCAGAAACAGTACACTTCAACACATCTGACGTACACACTCGAACAACATTAAAACAGTTGGCCAGGCAGACAAATTCATACGAAATCCCAGTTACAGAACCAAGCGTACAAGAGTTGAAGAAAGAGATAAAAGCAATCCTGAAAGAAGGTGACCTCAACACACTCACAACACGAAAGGTGCAGAAATTACTGGAGGACAGGTTTGCTGTTTCTTTGTTTGCAAGACGAAAAGAAATTCGCAAGTTGGTGATAAATACGTTTGAACAAGATGACGAGAAAAACATAGTCACCAAAGCTCATGCAGCACAAATTAAGAAAGCTACTCGTCGCCCGATAGCAGCACCAGTTTTATCTAATGGCAGACCCACGCATAAAGCCACATTGAACCACTATCATTCCACAGATACGTCCAAAACCTCACACAGAGAATCTGAGAACATAAATACATATTGCCGCAGAGAATTAGAGAGAAATAATAGAAACTGCGAAGAACACACAGACAACGCTGTTTCACAAGCAGAACGGCACACCTCTGAACAAGATAATGATTCTCGACACACAGCACCGCCTAATGATGAAAACGCAGACAGCGCTACATGCACACTTGCGGAAGATATTATTCTTCCATCACCTCCATTCCGACACGAATCTGATCTAGATACAGCAGATCCCGAGAGTGACCACGAAAGTGTGATCAATCCACACAACACTGAATTTCAAGCAGCAACGAAGCGCCCACATTATGGAACAACAGATGACTCCCGACCGTTAACAAAATTTGTCCCGTTACCTCAAGATCAAGTACGTATGAAATTGCGTGGAAAACGCAGACAGCTACACAAAACACAGCATGAGGTGCACCATTTAAACACTATTTCATCCTTACCCTATACAACTGCAGCCACCACCCACTCGACAGTGCGAAATACGCCATCCTCTCGTGATCAACGATTGACAAAAGCTACTATGAGGAAAATCTCCAAGTTCCTCATGTCAACATTCTTAAACGCCCAGTTCAACGATTACACTGACAAACAACATTTTTCTTTCTTATATAAGAATAAGTGTTCTTAGATCAGTTTCTTGCGCTGATTTCAAATTTGAAATCCGTTTATCTCTATCACGTCGGGTTCTTAAGATATTTGTAAATAAATATATTTTTGGGAAACCGTTATTTGCTCCGTTTCATTTTTACTATATAACTTTTTAAAAATTAATAAAATGCAAAATAATTCTACTTTTTATACTGCTAAAAGATGCATGACATATGTTACGTTATATTTCAAATAGTTACTGTATTTTGAAATAATTCTGAGTGAAATATGGCTTCTAGAAGTTGTAGAAATTCGGCTGATCTGTTCTGTTACGTGTGTGGATATTTTACCGATCGTGTTCACCAGAAAAAACTTTACAACATTGCTAAAGAAAGCATATGAACTTTATTTCGGTTCGAAAGTTGATGATGCAAATAAATCTTGGATGCCAAATGCAGTTTGTTCGACTTGTACAAATACATCGGCAGGTTGGTTAAGAAAATTGCCGAAGCATAAGTCGATGCCTTTTGGAGTGCCAGTAATATGGCGTGAACCGACAAATCACGCTACTGATTGTTAGTTCTGCTTGACAAATATCTATAGTTTCACTTTTAAAACTAGAAAGTCTGTGGTTTATCCAAATATTGAATCGGTTTCGAAACCAGTGCCTCATGATCCAATCATGTGTCCGATCCCAGTTCCACCAGAACAATATCCGTTGGACGTGAATGAACCATCAGAAAGTGATAGTTTACCTGCTTTAGAAACTAATTCTGACTCGGATTATATACCGGTGAATGATGGTGTTCAGTTAATTAACCATTCAGAACTTTCAGATCTAATACGTGATCTCGCTCTCACCAAAGGACAAGCG
Source organism: Oreohelix idahoensis (assembly GCA_024509875.1). NCBI lineage: Eukaryota > Metazoa > Mollusca > Gastropoda > Stylommatophora > Oreohelicidae > Oreohelix > Oreohelix idahoensis. The sequence goes on from JAMPIV010004038.1 coordinate 83,638, forward strand.
GAATTACTCGGTTCGCGACTCAAAGAATGGAATCTTTTAGCGCCCAATACTCCGATATCTAAATTTCGTTATAGACACAGAGAACTTGTTCAATACTTTGAGATGGATGATGACATTTGCTATTGCAAAGATGTAAAAGGTCTAATGGTGCACCTCGGTCATGAGCACATAGTCAACGAATGGCGACATTTCATTGACTCTTCCAAGACTAGTCTAAAAGCCGTGTTATTGCATAATGGAAATTTATTTTCATCAATTCCAATCGCCTACTCTGTTCATATGAAAGAAACTTATGACAATATGGCTATACTTTTGGCAAAAATAAAGTACAATGACTACCAATGGCGGATTTGTGGAGACCTAAAGGTCATTGCAATTCTCACGGGCATGCAGACTGGGTATACTAAATTTTGTTCCTTCCTATATGAATGGGACAGCCGCAACAGACAGGAACATTATGCAAGAAAGGTGTGGCCTATCAGGGATCGTATGCAGCTCGGGCATAAAAAATGTAATACACGAGCCATTAGTTAACAAAGACATCATTTTACCACCGTTACATATAAAGTTGGGGCTCATGAAGAATTTCGTAAAAGCGTTAGATAAAACGAGCAAAGCTTTCACTTATCTTCGAGAAAAGTTTCCGCAAATTAGCGATGCAAAGATAAAGGAAGGTATCTTTGTAGGACCTCAGATTAGGAAAGTTATTGCAGACAAACAATTCGAGAACTTGTTATATGGTAGTGAACTTCGCGCATGGATGGCATTCAAATCGATCGTCGATAACTTTCTGGGAAATCACAAATCTGTCGACTATGTGCATATTGTTAAGCAGTGCATAGATGCATACAGAATTATGGGCTGTAACATGTCCCTCAAAATCCATTTGCTCGATTCGCATCTTGACTTTTTCCCTGAGAACCTTGGCGAAGTCGGCGATGAACATGGAGAACGATTCCATCAAGATATCGCCGTAATGGAGTCACGTTATCAAGGACGGTGGAGTGTGACCATGCTTGCCGATTATTGTTGGATGCTTCATCGCGATGTACCACATGCCATTCACCGACGAAAGTCGACTGCAAAGAAATTCAAGCCTACATAACTGTTATACTTCTTGTACAAATGATGTAATACTGTATGCTGATAAAAAACTTCAATTGCGTATTTCTAGAGATCCCGACCTGATAGAGAAAAACGGTTTGCAGATTTAAAAACAGCGCATTAAAATTGACCAGAAAAACATAGAAATGTTAGAGAAAGAAAAAAAAAAATTTTTTTGTTAGCCAGTGTTATTAGTTTATTGGAGAATCAATCTTCTCTAATAACAAAAGGTACTTCCCCAGCAATAGTACCCAACGAGTACTAACTCTTCAAAGTACTACCCCTCATTCCCCACCATACTAAAGTCACTAGTGTCCATTTTTTTTTTGGTAGGAATTTTTTTTTTTCCAGAAAGATGTCAGCCTCAGTCAAGACCCTGCTGATGATACTGATGATAGTGATATTTATGACATCTGCAACACCCACATATACTAACAAGTTATTATGGCGTGACGCCACTGTGTTTTAATGTTATATAATTATTTCATATTCTTCGTCAACATGGACTGTCATTATCATTACATTTTTTACACCAATACGTCAAGAAATTTAAGAACTTTCGCAAACATTCGCAGATCTACAACACTATGTTATCCAGGTTAAACAGAACTTTAAATTATCTCAGTTTTCTAGTTATACAAAATTTTTTTGTGTGTGTAAGTGTTAGGTACGAAATCTTTATGATTAGAAGAGTACCCACTGTACAAATTACACCACTTTTGCCTTTGAAAATCTTTATAATAGGACTTATGCTTTACAACAGTTTTTATTTTTTTTTTTCCCTTCTTGGTGAATTTAGAGACAAAAGGAAATACACTATATGCACACACATATTTTTCCTTTTTGACACATCAGAGTTTTTTTTTTTAATGTGTTAACTCACAGCTTTCCTTTTGTGTTATGGAAAGTCCGTTTAATAATGTTCAATCGCATCGAGAATGTATTTTGGCGATTTTTTCTTAATGATGCTGTTTACAACCTGAATGATCGTATATGGCTTCTCACATTATTCAAACCAACGACCCTTTCTCACAGATATATAACGAATCAGACGTCAAATTTATTCTTCCCTACACGTCCAAACGCCTTTTCATCTCCTGTCACCTTCTCCGACTTGCTCCATCACTGACGGAGCGTTTCTACATCGACGCTCCGTTCCGAGCAGTCCCCAATATTCAACAGGAATTTACCTATGTTAACGTGTCTATCAAATTCTATAAATACTTCTTCGTAGTCTGGGAAACACCCTGTAATATGAATACATTAAAGTACGAACCAGACATTGTAATATAATGCGAATCTTGACATGTACGAGATTCTGTAAATAAACATGGCTACGAATTGAACATGCTTTTACTGAGTCCCTTCTGAAACGTGTGTGCTTGTGTAGATGACGAGGTAATGATTATATACATACATCATAACATTACATGGTGGCAGCGGTCGATACCGGACTGACGCAAAACAGCTACACGATAACACGTGAGTACAGTATTCGGCTAATTTTCGTCATCGAAGTCAGCCATGGCGGCGAAACAATATCGCAACGCACCGCAAATGAGATTCGCCGGTCAAGACGATAAGAGTGAAGCTTTCTTGTTATGGCGCCAACGCATAGATCTATATTCCAAGACCACTGGTCTGGAAGGACAAACCCTAACTCCATATATCCTAGAAGCATTGGACGATGAAGGTTTGAAAATCTACAACAGTTTTGCTACCGCCATGCCGGTTGAGTCGGCAACCGACCCCGTAGCCATATTGGACGAATTTGAAAAGCGTCTGATCATAAAGCACACAAACTTTAGAGCGGCAAGATTAGAGCTTCACCACCTGCGACAGAAACGTGGTGAAAGCCTAGATGATTTCTTCACTCGCATTAAGGAGAAAACAAGAGTATGTAAATTTAGCAACGAAGAAGAAAAAGAGCGAATTATTGAACAGATTCTTCTTAGCACACCAATGCCAGAATTCCAGAAATGGCTACTGAGCCAGAGTGATACGCTAACTTTACAACAACTTCTGGATGAAGGCAGGAAACACGAGGCACAAGCACTAAACATTAAACAAATTCAGCAAGGTACATTAGCAGCCCAGGTGGATGCAGTGAAAAGCTATAAACCTAGACACAACAAAGCAACTGGTTCGAAACAACAAGAAAAACACAACACAAGCAGAGGTGCTATGTGTAAATGTTGTGGCCTAAACCACATACAAAACCACTGTCCAGCTAAAGACTCTACATGTCATTACTGCAGAAAGAGGGGCCACTGGATAAAATTATGTTTCAAGAGGAAACAAGACAGTGCTCAACACAAACTTCACAGCAGAAAGTCGTCAAAACAAACACACTCTATGATGACTGAGGACCTTGACTCCAGTGAAGAAAGTGATCCTTCCACTTTTGATACTGTGAAGATACTAACTTTCAGTAATGAACCAAAGAGAACGCAGGCTTTCTGCAAGGTACAATTCCGAATACCAGGAATTAAAAGGCACAAAGAAAGATATATTCGGTTCAAGATAGACACAGGTGCCCAAGGTAACACTCTACCCTTAAGAATATTCAGACAGATCATGCCTGACAAGGTGGATGAGCAAGGATTTTCCCACAAGGGATGTAAAAAGTAGGAGTGGCAGGACAAAGCTAAGAGCTTACAATGGAACAAGTATAGACTGTTTCGGAGCAGTAACACTTGAATGTTTATACAGAGACTCTGAATGGACATCGTCAACATTTTACTTGGTAGATGTTGAAGGACCTGCAATTTTGGGTTTACCAATGTGCGAAAAGCTGAGTGTGGTAACTATTAACAACATTAAAGCTGACAAAAAAGAACATCTTACTCTACACGTCACTGGAGTAGATGACCTTAAACAGCGATTCCCAGAACAGTTCGACAGAATAGGCAAACTTCCAGGAAAGGCAAGATTCTTTTTAAAAGACAACGCTGAGCCAAAGATAGACCCACCTAGAAAGTATCCTATACATGTTAAACAGAAACTTGCCACAGAACTAGAAAAGATGGTGCAGAATGATGTTATTAGAAAGGTTGAAGAGCATTCTGATTGGTGTAGTAGTATCACAACCGTTCTGAAGCAGGATGGTTCTCTTCGGGTTTGCCTTGACCCAAAACACTTAAACAACAGTCTAAAGCGCTGTCCACACAAAATGCATACAGTGGAAGAGATAACTCACAGATTCCACAATGCCAAATATTTTTCTAAACTAGATGCTGTACACGGATACTGGAGTGTTGAGATAGCAGAGGAAAGTCAACTCCTTACAACTTTTCGAACACCATTCGGCAGATATTGTTTCAAGAGACTCCCATTTGGTTTGAATGTATCACAAGACATCTTCCAACAGAAGATTGACAACATTGTTGAGCAATGTTCTGGTACAGTGGCTATTGCGGATGACATTGTAGTCTGCGGCAGGTCAGAACAAGAACACGACCGTAACTTGATTAACTTGATGCATGTAGCACAGGCCAATGGGCTAACATTCAACAGCAAAAAGTGTACAATTAAGGCAACGGAGATACAATTTTTTGGATTGCTGTACACCCAGAATGGTGTAAAACCAGACCCTAAAAAGGTTGAAGATATTCATGACATGCCAACACCAGCTACAAAGAAGGAACTGCAACAATTCTTAGGTGCTGTCAATTTCCTAGCACAATTCATACCAAATTTGTCAGCTGCTGCAGAACCTTTGCGATCTCTACTACAGAATGAAACTCCGTATGAATGGTCAGAAGACTACCAACACATATTCAACCACTTGAAGACCCTCATATCATCTGATGCATGCTTGAAATACTATGACATGCAAGCACCCACTTTTCTCATGGTTGATTCCAGTCTGAAAGGCCTAGGAGCAGCACTTTTGCAACCAGACAAAAATCCTGAAGGACACTATGCCAAAGAACTTCGTCCTGTAGCTTACGCAAGCAAATCATTAAGTTCTGGCGAAAAGAAACTTGCAAACATTGAAAGAGAAATGCTAGCTGTACGTTTTGGAATCAAACGCTTCCACACATTTCTTTTCAACCGCCCATTTACAATTCTCTCAGATCATAAGCCACTTGAGATGATTCATAAAAAACCAATAGCTTCAGCACCACCACGACTACAAGCTCTGTTATTGGAAACACAAGGTTATGATTTTAATATTCAGTATATCCCAGGAGAGGATATAGGTCTTGCAGATGCTCTCAGCAGATTACCAAACCCCAACAAGACAGCAGATCTTACCCCAAACATCAAAGTTGATTTTGTCAAGTTTAGCGATAATCGGCTTGAACACATCAGAGAAGACACAATGAGAGATTCTATCCTTAACTCTCTCAAAGAACTGATATACCATGGATGGCCAAGCTCTATCAGGGAAGTTCCAACACACATCCGTCCATACTACTCGATGAGGGACGAGTTAAGCATCGAAGATGGTCTGATCCTTAAAGGAGATCGCATTGTTGTACCAGAAACACAACGCGATATCATCCTTAAACAGCTCCATAATAGTCACCTTGGTATTGTGAAGACACAACTGAGAGCAAAGAAAGATGTTTACTGGCCACAGATAAACAAGGACATAGAAACACTATGTAAAAACTGTTCAATTTGCCAAGAACATGCAAATAGGCAGTGCAGAGAACCTCTCATACCATCAGACATACCATTGAGCCCTTGGAGCATTATAGGAACTGATATTTTCTCAATCGACAATAATGACTATCTTATTATTGCTGATTACTACAGCAAATTTCCCATCATTGAGAAACTTCCACAACCCTCACCATCAGCTGTTATTGCAGACATTACAAAGAAGTATTGCAGCATGTTTGGCATCCCAGATGAAATTAGATCAGACAACGGTCCACATTTCTCAGGTCAAGCATACAGAAACTTCACTAAGGACTGGAAGATCAAACACACAACATCATCACCTAGATACCCTAAATCTAATGGTTTCATTGAGAGACAGATACAAACTATCAAGTCAATCATGAAGAAAACAAGAACAGAGGATGTACACCTAGCACTTTTGAGATGGAGAACAACACCGGTAGACAGTAAGATCGACAGTCCAGCAGAACTTATGTTTGATAGAAGAATTAAAGACCTCCTACCATCTAAGGTCCACTTCCGTCCACAACATAGAGACAGCACATATGATCAATTTCAGCATCGTCAGCAAGTTCAGAAATCCAACTATGACAAATGTGCTAAAGACTTACCACCATTATATCCTGGTCAGCATGTGACTACCTACAACCACAACAATGACACATGGTCAAAAGCAACAATCATTTCCAGAAACCCTGAACCCAGGAGCTATACTTTAAGACCAGACAGCAGCAGCAACCTCCTGAGGCGAAACAGAGTGGACATAAGAGAAATCCCACAGAATACAACAGAACAGAGAATTCCCATGCTTTCAACAGACAATGCAGTAACTCCAGACTTTGGTGCCCCCACAAAACCAACAAGCGCCAAGGCCGAAATCACAACCAACTCAAGCTAAACCAGGGACTTCCGCAGAACCACCAGCACTTTACACCACTCGTTCTGGCCGTACAGTGACACCTCCCAGCCGATACAGACAGTGACATATATATACTCACACTGAGCATTACACATACTTATCCTTTCTCACATGAAACATTTCGTTGGAAATGTTTACACACATTTTTTTTTCAAAAAAGGGGGGATGTAATATGAATACATTAAAGTACGAACCACACATTGTAATATAATGCGAATCTTGACATGTACGAGATTCTGTAAATAAACATGGCTACGAATTGAACATGCTTTTACTGAGTCCCTTCTGAAACGTGTGTGCTTGTGTAGATGACGAGGTAATGATTATATACATACATCATAACATTACACACCCCTTCTCGCATTCCTGAATCCAGTGAGACACACCAGAGGTCATGACCCGACACACTAGAGTGTCAGTACTATTGGTTTTGCCTAGCATAATTGGTGTTATGAATTTTAAGCGGTTTAGTGTATAAATACCATGTGTACAAGAAGATGAGATGTCCACAGCGGACATCTGTGAAAGATAATGAGGACATTGTTACTCCTACTGACACAGCTAACGCCCCTAAGACCCCCGAGTACATTCCCATGACTGACATTCGTTCCCCTCCCATGGTGATATATTTTGCAAGTTGGGTACAACTTATATAATGATCAACACAGTTCGCGAAATACTACATGGTTACATGCAAACCATGACAATTCCATGCGAAATCGGTAACATAGTAACGGATATGTTCCCATGTTGATATATCTTGTATTGAGAAATAAACATCACATTGTTAAGAATAGAACTGGTGTAAGGGGAAGTAAACTGGAGTATGTTAGTAGTTGAAATAGATTTTGAGTTATAGCACTTAGTTGCTTGTTAGCTATCGAATTATTTAGAGAGTATCTCGTGATAGTTTCGAGAGACAGATTACAGACAGCGTGAAAAGCGCTGATATATTTATTCTGTAATGTTTTGAACGGAGTGAGAATAGCTCGCTGCTAGCCCGCAATTGTTTGTGTTATGTGAACAGTGAAAGAGTCTCGTGTCTGCTTTTGAGCGGGACGAGTGTGTTATCTAGGGAGAGTGTTCCGGGCGTTTTGACCGGGGAGGAAGACAGTGTTTTTTGGGAAGTGTGAAATGCCTGTACAGTGCTGAATTTAAAATGTCGACGGATTTTTCGCTGTGGGTACAGCGTAGTATGAAACTGCAGTTTTTGATGATTGTGGAAATGTTTATAACTGCAGTGTGCAGTCTTTAAAGGCCATTATCTCCTGTGTGAGGAGTCTTGATTAATAAGAGTACTTTAGGCCATGAATCATGATAGCTCCTGTGAGAGGATTGTTATTGAGGATTCTTTATAGAGCTGAGTTTAATAAGAGTACTTTAGGCCATGAATCATGATAGCTCCTGTGAGAGGATTGTTATTGAGGATTCTTTATAGAGCTGAGTTTAATAAGAGTACTTTAGGCCATGAATCATGATAGCTCCTGTGAGAGGATTGTTATTGAGGATTCTTTATAGCGCTGAGTTTAATAAGAGTACTTTAGGCCATGAATCATGATAGCTCCTGTGAGAGGATTGTTATTGAGGATTCTTTATAGCGCTGAGTTTAATAAGAGTACTTTAGGCCATGAATCATGATAGCTCCTGTGAGAGGATTGTTATTGAGGATTCTTTAGAACGCTGAGTTTAATATGAGTACTCTAGGCCATGTAGTATGATATCATTGTAGCTGCCGAGTGCGCAGTTCTTATATAGATATTTTATATCCTGTGTTGTGAGTGTCGGTTCCAACACGCACTCACTATCACCTATTGCAAAGCGTACAAGCTGGCCACCCTACTTGTAACAGTGGTGTGCTAGTTTTATAGGATCAGACACCCGCGAAATTCGCGTGATATTAATTCACAACTGTTAGCATGTAGCCTGAGTGGCGTTAGTATATGAAAGACAGACATCACATTTGAGAGCTGTATCCAGGCCCAAGGAAAACTTATTCAGTATCAGTTAAACTGGGAACTGTTAACTCAAGTCGCAAGTCGCAACTCGCAAGTCAAGAAATTTATTACTCAAGATTATGAGATGTCATGATATACAGTGGCGTCTGTATACCAGTACAAGTAATCATCTGGCAGTATGAACGAGCGGTGTACCTCCTTTCAACGAAATTGACAGACGGTGACCCATTTCCTGCTTTCCTGTGCGGTGTGTTAGCACGTAGCGTGCTGAATCGAGGACCTGAGCGGAATCAAGGTGTCAAGTTCCAATGCCTTTCTGTTGTCGATTGTTTTACCATTGAACTTTGTGATATCCAGGGTGTTAACGGAAAGGAACAGAAGAGTTTTCATTCAAGATAAGTGGTTATGTTTGTGATGTGAACTGTGTCGCCTTAACTATGTCAACGAGCCTTCCTGTGCTTTGCATCTCCTATACTGTTGAAATCTGTTGTTTTTGTTGTCTAATTCTATATAGACATATTATTAGGATTTAGTATTGATGCTAAGTATTGATGGTTGTATGATATAGGATGACTTCCCTCATATGATGTTATAAGGGTTCTTTGAAAAGGAATTGATGATACAAAGTTTATGAATAATATTTTTGGTATACATACTGAACTGTGTGAAATGGAAGGGTAATTGTCAGAACTTCTTGAAACATAAACTTGCGACATTAATAATTATACTGATATAGATATATAGTTAACTGAGTGATTAAATCACCATGGATTTTGATAATAATCCTGCAGATATAAGGCCTATGTTGGAGAGTGCATTGTTAATAGGTAGAGATGAAAAGGGATTGAGAGGTCCAAGACTTGGAGTATGGATCATGGACGATTTGTTGGTTAATGTGTCAGTATCCCTAAAGTTATTTGCTGAACATAACTTTAAGCTTCTTTGTAATTCAATAATGGCTAAGGATTTGATTGATTTGCTACAGCACCTTCGTGTGTTTTTGAAACAGTATATTGAGCTTGAGCACGGACATGTAGTTCAAAGTATATTCAAAATAATCCACAACGGTATTCCTGATGAGCAGAAAAAGGAATTAGGAAGTGAGAAACAAATAAAATCAACAAACAAAATGCTCTACAGGAAAGAGCCAATTTTCTACAGGATATTGCCGAAAAGAAGGAATTAAGAGAAACAGTGTCGAGACTAACAAATGATCTAGATAAGTCAAACACGGAACTTACTAAATTGCAAGCGGCGTTAGATGCTGCATTGGGCAAAGTTAAAGATTTGGAAGATCAAGTGCATTATAGAGATGGTGAAGTAAGTGATCTCAAGCAACAACTTCAGGAAAACAAAGAGAGGTGTAGTAAATTGGAAGCTGAGACAACTGACCGTGATAGGTCGTATACAAACACACTTCTTGATTTGTTGAATAAAGTAAATTCTGGTATTGAAGAAGAGAATTATACTGTATTTCCAAATGAAGTTGAAGAACTAATGAATGATGAGGATAGTGAGAATGAAACACGACAACTAAGTGTAAATGAAGAAAAGGATGAGAAAGACAAATTAGAAGAGTTAACGACTGAGAGAGAGAAGATGATTAAGATTGAGAGATTGTTAACAGAGGAGAGAAGTAAAGTTTTGACATTTGACAAATTAAATAGGAAATTAAGTGAAGAAATTTCACAAAAAAGTGTTGAAATTGCAGAAAGTACAAAAAGGGTAGAGGGTCTACTCGATGTTATTTTAAATAGCGGAATATGGTCTTCTGTATCAGTCCTGATAAAAGCCTAAGGATTAAACGAGTAACTGATTTTGGAGGTTCTCAGAAGATGATAACAAGGGATAAAGTTATAAGTAGTGGTTCCAAGAATGAAACCCATTATAGGCGTAACGATAAAGATACTTATAGATCTGCAGATGATACTGTAAACAAGCATATTGTCAAAGAAAAGAATGGAAAGAGTTTTTGTAGGAGAGATGTTTCTAAGATTAGAAAGTACCAAGGAAATTCATATGATAATAATTTTCCTTCTCAGAGAGATAAGAGACAAGTTAATGTATCTCAACAGTTTAATTCTCAGAATTTTGAAAATAATGGTACAGACAAATACAAGAAGAGTTTTCAATCGTGCAATAATTTTTCTGACAGATTTTTTGTGCGGAGTAGAAACGTTAAGCACAACAAGTCTGACTGGGATTATAGACATAATAATAGTCTCAAACAAAGAGGAAATGATGATAAATATTTTGATCAAACGACGAATAATAAGAGCAATTATGCTAATTTTGCTCGACATGAGCCTATAAGCATTGTTATTAAGCAAAGTAGCAATGATAATGATGTCACAAATACTACTGCTTGTTATGTTTCTGATTTTGAAAGAGCAGCACGTTGTTGTGAACATAAACGAAGAGTCGATGACATAGTGGGGTGACCAGATTTCCACACGGACCACAGTGCGGGGTAATTGTTTGTTTAACCTCTCCGTTGTTCGTAGTAAATTTCACCATTCATTAAAATGGAATTTTCATTTGTATTTTTTGAACAGAGGCGACTTCTTGATATGGGTCAGCGCTCCTGTTTACGTTAACGGCTGTTTACGGTAGCGGCAAGAATATAGGTCAACATTGTGCCCGAGCGAGTGTTTTCTCAAGCAGAACATATCAACGTGCTAACCATGATTCGACGTTTTACCCCTAATGTTTATGAGATGTCGGCAAGACCTATGGAGATTTTTTTTTTTTTTTGCGGTTGATTCTTTTTTATTTTGTTTGTTTATTAGGACAGATGTTAATGTATTCTATTGCATAGATCATTATAGGTTGTTATATTATGATCATCATCTTTACGCATCATTTGATGTCTATTGTTTTTCTTGATATGTATGACTGTTTTAATTATAAATTAGTTCATTTCGATGCTATTTTTATACTATTGTGTTTTGGATAATAGGTAGTGTGTTATATGGTAGTGACGTGTTGTTTACTATTCATGAATGCAATGAGCAGATTTATATTTAACCTTACTGGTTACAAACTTATGCCTATTTTTTATACTCTGGTGTAGAACTTGAAGTTTTTTTTGGGGGGTATTTGTTTTACAGATGTGTTGGGTAGAATAGTTTTGTATATGATGAGTTTGCCAGCCCTATGCACATACTCATTAGTTGTAATGTTACAATAATTACTTTTAATATATCAGGTGGAGATAGATATAAATTATTAACTGAATAACACTGTAGCTAAGCTGAACGTGATTGTCAGCCGGAAATATTTAAAGTTTAAATTGAACTGTATAGAGAAAATTAACAGCGGTTGCTGATATTGTTATTGGATTGAGAAATCTAGAGATCTGATTTAAGCACTTGCTTAACATACATTACGTTGTTTTCATGTATTTGCAAACTTGTATTTTGGTAATAGTGTGTTTTTCTGTGTGTTTCTCTGTGACGTATTTTTTGAAAAACTTACACGTGTTGTTTAGTATTTGCTTAGATGCAGGAATTGTTATATGTCTCTCATTTTGCTAAAACTAGTTTTTTGTTAATTTGTTAATTATAGATTTGAATTAATTAAATTAAAATACTATTTTTATGTAACTTAGCATTACGAAATATTTTTGTACAGTATTTTTGGAAAATATTTTTTCCCAGACATTGTAATTTTTTATTTTTGGTTTTGTGCGTGCTTAGCGTTTGACTATGTGCTATGTTTGATATGTAGAGTAATGTTAGTTCTTTAAAGAAAGTTTTTTGTTTGTTTTTGGATGTTATGTTGTATTAGCGCTTGATTATGCGTTGGTCTTATAGCAATGCTATCACTTTTTTGTGTTGTGTCGATAATTTATTGTTGATTATGTATAACTTGTATAACTTGTTTAAATTACTGATTATGTTTTGTTTAGTTATAAACTATTTTTTGTAGTATTAGTATAGGAATACTTTGTTATTTTCTTTTGTGCTTTTCGATCGTGTTTGTATTTATTTTGAAATACGTTGTTGATCTAAATAGTTATTAGTATATATTTTTACCAACGTTCTCTATATTCATACCTTTTGCTTTCTATCTGTCTTTGTTGATTATCCTTCATTCCATTCCTTCTTTTCTGTTGTCTTTTCAGTATGGTTTCATATTTTGTTTACATTTCGTGCTTTATTTACGATTCACTTCATTTTCTTTGTATACTTCTTCTTTCGCTTCTTATACTTTTATTCTATGTATTGTTACTTTAATGATATAACTTAATATAGTGTAGCTACTTGTGATATTTGTAATTATTTTACATATAACAAATTGTTTGAATGTAATATTATTGTTTTTTCTCATATTCTGATTTCATACTTACCTTTATTACGGATCATTTTTTCGTTTGCTTGATCTTGTCTTTTCTTGTACTATCGGTTGTTTCCTATTTAGTTGTGCTGTATTCACTTAACTTGGTTTTGTAATGCATTATTTTTGGTATGCTTAATTGATTACATTGGATACTTCATTTTTACATTTCACTTAATGCTTATATTTTGTAGATGTCTTATTTTAACTTAACTTAAGGTAATTCTTAGACACATATGTTAGAGTTTCATTGTCCTCTTAATCTTTTTTGGTTTTGGGGAATGTATTTGTCAAAAAATTGATAGAATCAATTTTTTTCTCTGGGGGTGAGGTAAGATGTTAAGAATAGAACTGGTGTAAGGGGAAGTAAACTGGAGTATGTTAGTAGTTGAAATAGATTTTGAGTTATAGCACTTAGTTGCTTGTTAGCTATCGAATTATTTAGAGAGTATCTCGTGATAGTTTCGAGAGACAGATTACAGACAGCGTGAAAAGCGCTGATATATTTATTCTGTAATGTTTTGAACGGAGTGAGAATAGCTCGCTGCTAGCCCGCAATTGTTTGTGTTATGTGAACAGTGAAAGAGTCTCGTGTCTGCTTTTGAGCGGGACGAGTGTGTTATCTAGGGAGAGTGTTCCAGGCGTTTTGACCGGGGAGGAAGACAGTGTTTTTGGGAAGTGTGAAATGCCTGTACAGTGCTGAATTTAAAATGTCGACGGATTTTTCGCTGTGGGTACAGCGTAGTATGAAACTGCAGTTTTTGATGATTGTGGAAATGTTTATAACTGCAGTGTGCAGTCTTTAAAGGCCATTATCTCCTGTGTGAGGAGTCTTGATTAATAAGAGTACTTTAGGCCATGAATCATGATAGCTCCTGTGAGAGGATTGTTATTGAGGATTCTTTATAGAGCTGAGTTTAATAAGAGTACTTTAGGCCATGAATCATGATAGCTCCTGTGAGAGGATTGTTATTGAGGATTCTTTATAGAGCTGAGTTTAATAAGAGTACTTTAGGCCATGAATCATGATAGCTCCTGTGAGAGGATTGTTATTGAGGATTCTTTATAGCGCTGAGTTTAATAAGAGTACTTTAGGCCATGAATCATGATAGCTCCTGTGAGAGGATTGTTATTGAGGATTCTTTATAGCGCTGAGTTTAATAAGAGTACTTTAGGCCATGAATCATGATAGCTCCTGTGAGAGGATTGTTATTGAGGATTCTTTAGAACGCTGAGTTTAATATGAGTACTCTAGGCCATGTATTATGATATCATTGTAGCTGCCGAGTGCGCAGTTCTTATGTGGTAATTTATATCTTGGGTTGTGCTGTGAACGGTATTCTATGTGTATTTCATCAATGTGTTGTGACGTGAATAAACCCATATGAAATGTCACCAGTCGTTTACAACCATCCATGACTCTTGTGTACGTACCTGTGGTGTAAACGACTAAACCAACACACGCACTTAATATTACAAGTGTGACAGGGAACTTAACACGTATTTAGAAATAGCCCCGGAGTGGGCGTGGTCTATTTGTATCGAGAACCTGTGCATCGCTTACCAGTAGACTTCTACAGTGTTTGCCTGTGTGGCGTATATGTAGGTATCAACTGTAGACATTACCAGATCCACAACACAACAGTAACGTTAGCAGATAATCAATAAGACACCATACACCAACCCTTTGTATCAGTTTCAGTGACAGCCATGATTGACTTTCACGTGCTTGACGGAGGTACAACAGTAATGACCTCCCGGATTTTCCTATTAATTTTAGGGGGGTGTAACACACATATTGATGTACCTGTATTTTTCTGACCATTTGCCACGTTGTTAGCGGAACGCTACAGTATATTTTCTTGACAAATTGTTGTCCATTATACCTTGTATTGAGAAATAAACATCACTTATTGATGTACCTGTATTTTTCTGACCATTTTGTCACGTTGTAAGCGGAACGCTACAGTATATTTTCTTGACAAATTGTTGTCCATTATACCTTGTATTGAGAAATAAACATCACATATTGATGTACCTGTATTTTTCTGACCATTTGTCACGTTGTAAGCGGAACGCTACAGTATATTTTCTTGACAAATTGTTGTCCATTATACCTTGTATTGAGAAATAAACATCACATATTGATGTATCTGTATTTTTCTGACCATTTGTCACGTTGTAAGCGGAACGCTACAGTATATTTTCTTGACAAATTGTTGCCCATTATTATGAACTTGCATTTGTATGCAGATTTTATATTTGATGACGAACCTATAAACAGTTTGGTACTTGGTTCATGGTAACTGAGATAGTTACTCCAACACCCGATAGTTATTTTGATCAGTATAGTTGTTCTCCCTCATAATAACGACTATTACATAAGTTGGAGATTAGAGACACTTTTTAATAAATACTTTGTAACTCCATGTAACCAGATTAATAATGCTATATTTATATTGTGCGACGAACACATAGACAGTTCACCAAACTTGTCCAGATTTTTGGTGTTTAAGACCCATATACATCCTGGTAAATCACTGACCGCAGTGGCAGGATTGGGGTCGCCTGTATCATATGATTGTATTATATTTACCACGTTCTATATTGACAGTTACGAGAGCGTATCGCTCCAGTTCATATTTTTTTAATAATAAATTTATAGATTAACATTTCCATGTATGTATATTCCCATGTCATTATATATATATATATATATATATATATATATATATATATATATATATATATATATATATATATATATATACATATATATATATATATATAATATATATATATATATATATATATATATATATATATATATATATATACGAGCTCGTATATTACATTTTTTTTTTCGTCCCACGGTCTGATGTTTGACCATTAGTTCTATGCTGTTAGGCTGATGTTCGTTAGCAGCTACTACACTTAAGATTGTTAAACACTTAATAAATATTAGTCAATTCTGTTAAATAATGCCAAAGTATTTTTTTTGTTTTGTTTTTATTTGTGTTGTTTGCACAACCCATGAAAATCGTATGCGATTATTTTTTTATTTTATTTTTTTATTTAAATGTTATCATTAAGTATGTTATCATTATGGTGATGACTAACGCACAGCGTTGTTCATATTGATATTGTTAAGAAGTAGTGTACATCAATACTGTTATATGGCGAAGTGTATTAACAAATTTTATGTATCCCCTGTTTTACGCATTATAAATATACTGGGATCCCTCGTTTTACGAACAAAATATTTTTTTTATTTTTATTTTTTTTTTAACTGATTCAGTACGTAATTATTTTCAGCTCTGGACGGAATTATTTTTAGGCCCCAAAAATTTACACATACATAATTTACGTTTACAGACAATGTGTGTCTAATCATGAGTTAAGTATAACATATTATATATCAAATTAAAGTACATTGGATGAACAATATAAATCCATATGCTTTTCTAGCTAATTTTATGTTATGTTTATGTTATAACAGATAACATGTACACGGGAAAAAGATAACTTGAAATTTTGAACAAAAATTTTCGACTTACGTAAGGCTTGTAACATAAATTGTTATCACAATACAGTTTCACTGCTCTCTTTGTGCAGGTAAACCATTTAGAAACACAGAAAAAGTAAGAAAGTTATGGTTGATCACACAGTTTGTTCACTGTTCAAATATTAGTAACATATCCTGTGTGTTTTCGGCCATTATGGCGATACGACACAACACGATTAAAGATGAAGATAAATGTGAAAAAATTCCTTCAAACGCAAATAAAAGATGTTGAAGCTTGTTGAAATTTGCCCAGTTTTGTGTTTACTTCCGTTCGAGATAAATTCCGGGCAGTATAAAATATCAGAATAGAAAGAAACAACGAAATAAATCAGCGTCTTTTAAAAGATCTTGCGGTCACAGCGGTCGGCCATTGCATCTTTTAATAGATCTTACGTACGGAATCATTTAAATTTTTTTTCTGAGAGACTCTACCAATAGGTTAGACCTAGTCTTTTATAACAGTCACTAGCATGAGGTACTTAGTTGATAGTACGCAAATGTCTCCCTTTGGGATACATTTGTGTGGCCAGGGTCGTATGTGACCGCGTGGCCTTTCTCGCTAGCTTTGTCCCTCCTACTTCCACGCTTAGCATTTATATGTGCTAGAAGATGCTACATGTAAGAATGACAGACCTTAAAAGCAAATAAGACGTTTTTACACAAAACGCAGTATTCATTCAAAGTTCAGTTAGCAGTTACTGCTCTGACAGGGCAAACGTAGGTCAGTCCCAGATAATAATGAATGGGTTTTTTAAGCGCGAAAGTGGGAAATGAATGTTTGTGTGATCTGGTTTTTTTTTAATCCTATTGTTAAGTTGGAAAAGATCACACATGTGAAAAAAAAGTCGAAATAACAGAATGTTGTGTGCAAAAAGGTCGAAAAGCTGAGGAGAGGAGTGCAAATGTTAATTATTGTGTCGTGTGTAAAAAGGACGGGTCATGTGGAAAAAGGCGGGAAAAAAAGAAGAAATAGTATAAATAGAAGAGTTGTGGGCGATAGGCAGAGATTTCAGGATTTATGATTCCAAGGATACCATAATTTTAGACTAGAGGATTTTTACAGATAGCGTTAGGTGAACTTCGTCTTTGAGGATATCAAGACAAGTTTTTTCTTAGTAGACAAGTGTGTATATTATTCAGTCGGATTATATATGTTTCATTTTGGATAAACAACCATCATTTTTGTCGCAGAGTGAAGATAATTTGCCTATTTGAAATTTTCTGTCCATCCTGTATATTGCTTTATTTTCTGTCTATCCTAAGTTTCGGATAAAAAAAACTGTTTCTCACGCACCTTAACTCAGGTGAAGATTCGGTCAACCCGTTCGTTAGGATTTTCCAGAGTCGGCTTTCTATATTTATGGCCTGTCTTCTTCCCCATTGTTAATGGAACCACAGCACGTACAAGTGACATTCAATATGCAAACTAATTTGCAGCGATACTTTTGGCTATCGTGAGAACTTTAAAAAATGTAGCGGGTAAAGCGAAAATAATTCTTTCTTTCTTTAAGAAACTAGTTTTTAGACTTCACTTGGTGATAAGCATACTGAAAGAGAAAGACGCACTTTCCTGTAAAGTAAAACTGTGCATAGGGAGACTTGAGTTAAACAAACAAAGTGCCCTCTAGTTTAACTTACAGAATATAAAATTCCGGAGCGGGTATGTATTCGCTTTTCCAGTATATAGGAAATTGGCTCAAATATATAGATATGAAATATATTACTATCAGGGTGAAAGTCTAATGAAATATATTACTATCATGGTGAAAGTCTAATGAAATATATTACTATCATGGTGAAAGTCTAAGTGTATTATATAAACGGGTTTCCTTTATCATGTATGTATCATAAATGCTTACGAAAATTCATTTATTTTCACTGCTTGTATTTTAAAGCGATGTTATGTTACAATGTTTGTATCATTCATAACTTCAATGATCATTTTACTTTTCAATGTTTGTAACATTAATGTATGAGCATGTTATTATGAATGCTGGAAGGAATGAACGGTGGAAAGCAAAGAAGGATGTGACCCTTGTTCTTGTGTATGTACATGGACTGGCCAGCTAATTCATTCACAGCAGACAGGAATGTTTAAGAATGGACTGACCTATTTTAGGAACGAGACGCATGCATGGATACCAACATGCCTACGCTGGACACTGCTTAAATTGTTTCTGTAGTAATTTGCGTGTTGCAGCAGAAGAGTAGTTACACATGTAATTTTGTTTTGTCTAACAGATTTATGCAGTGCAAGTCTTGTCTCTTATTGCTGAAAAGAGGTTACCTTGGGCCAGTGGCCATATAGTCCTCGTCCACCAGTCACAATAATTCCCTTCAATTATTTCAATTATTTCAAGTATTTCAAACATTCTCAACACCAAACCTCACCCTACCATACTCCACCCATTTTAACCCTCCATCCCACCTTTGGAAGCAAATTCGTTATCTGTGGATATCGCATCAACTGTGGATACGTTACCCCAATCTTGGATTTATAAAATCGTGTTCAGATTATGTGCCCTTTGTGGATACCTTATTCGAACAGTGAAGTCGTTACACCAACCTTGGATTTATAAAATCGTGTTCAGATTCTGTGCCCTTTGTGGATACCTTATTCGAACAGTGAAGTTAATTTCAAGCATTGGATTACGTTATATTTTTCCAAGAGAACCCCAGGATATAAGTTGTTTCCAACATTCACACCAAAGGAACAAAGGAACAAACATTCATTTTCACACAAACAGTATTTCACATATTTTCCAGCAAAAGCCTATCAGGACTGCCGGGAACTTTACTAACACAATTCATTCATAATCCTTGTTTTCACTATTTGTGTAACAATTTTTTTCTTCTTTAAAATCATCAAAATTGTTGTGAGTTTGTTTTCTCGTGATAATCTTTATTATTATTTGCTGTAAAATCCTTTGATTTATTTACATTTCTAAATTGAATAAAATTGAGTTAACCTCGATAGGATTGTTCGTTCAGTTCAGACTACCAAATCCTCAATCTAACTTTACTTCTTTACCCTACTATTTGTGAGTGACAGTGTGTGCAAAAGAGTAATATTGTCGCCAGAGAAAACAAGAAGAGCTTGTGTTTGGTTTTCTTAGTGAAGAACTCACTGACTCAGCCTGTGCCTTCTGCCTATCTCTCTTGAGCACCACTATCACACGTCCGTGTGCACTATTGTCCATCACGCCTATACAGCTGTCAAGCTTTACCTACTATTAATTATATTTTCATGCGACAATTTTGTGAAATTTACAGTGTTTGTTTAATGACATCAATAAACTCTAATAGGATTTTTCTACATTGCTGTTTGTGGAACTTTACAATAATTTCTTGTGGATATACGTTGTTGTGCTGAAACTGTTTTGCTTATCACCAAACTCAAAGGGAAGAACATTCCTGGGTTGAAAAACTGAGTAAAGGTCAAGTATTACCACCTCTGGCGGAAGGCCAGTTAGCACTTGAACCACAACGACAAATGAAGGATTAATTCTGACTAAATAAAATCTATATAACTACTAGTGCCGTATAAACATACACGGCCACATGGGGACTAGGAACAGAAGAGGACAGAATGAGTTGGAGATAAATAAATATGAAAAAAAAAAAAAAAAAAAATCAAGACATATTAAAAACAGAATATTATATATTCATACATATTATTAGAGGGCGGCAGAAAAATAGAAAAATAGGATAAGAGTGGAAAGAGTCAAAATAGAACAAGAGAGGAAAGGGTGACCTCAGACAAAGGTGTGTAGAGTGTTAAGACCAGCTGGTTTTAGACACCCCATGCGGTGGATAAGACGGTTCTCAAGCTGTTCTCGGCTAGCAGTGTCAGAGGAGCAGGATCTGATCGCCGTGACCTGGATGTCGATGGGACCATGGTGGTCAGGACCATTAAAGTGTATGGCAACTCGTAAGACGAATCACCTTTTTCAATTTTTGTTCACACCCATCCATTGCACTCCACGTCTTACCGCAGTTCCCCTCAACTGTCATGCTATCAGTGCCACAGGAACCCTAATTGGCAGCTCACATCTCTAGGCCACTGAACATATCGCATTTAGGCTAGTTGTGGTTCGCGTTGAGTCCCGAGCTCATCGTCCGATCTCACAAGCGACAGGCGGGATAAAATGTTTGCACGCATTGGCGCTGATAACAAGTATGTGGCGTCTGTGACTTGAGTACTGGGGGCTCCTACAATTTCTAAGTTACTTCTACATCTCATAACACATGGATTCAGTTAATTAAAATGCCCAACCAAAAGGTCATTTGCACCTGCTCACGCACCGTAAACCCCAAGGTCATTTGCACTGAAACATGCGCCATAATATTTTTTTTAAAATGGATCCAGTAAGAATGTTACCACGATACAATCATTAGAGGACAAGATCCTACAATCGTTTACGCAATGTCTCCTACCCAAAGCCCAAATAAAGAAAATACAGGCTATTTTTCTTTTAAATGTTACTATTCTTTATGTTTGTAGACACCGTTAACAAGAGGACTGAGTAGTTTGATCAGCGGGGGCCTTCTTACATGAAAGTGGTAAGAGCAGACAAACTAAAAGATGAAACGTGCTGAACTCATAAGGGCCTGGACCACTACTATCAAGCTTACCTGTGACATGTAGCCAGTTGGCATCTCTCTTCAGGAAGTGTGGGTACTGTGAAATTAAGTAAAGAAACATCACATTGCAGTCACTGACTTGTTTAGAACTGTCCTCTCCTGGCTTTCAAATAATATGATAATTCATTTTGTGTAAGACAAGCGCTAAGCTTACTGGACCTGAAGCAGACACTGGGGTCACTAATGCCGATAATGGATAGCAAAAATGAAAAACAATGCACGCTGCGCCAAGCATGTCGTAAAAAGATATTAAGGAGGGTTGTGCATGAGACTAATAATCTCATCATATAAAATAAATATATGTGGTTCCCGTGGGGGTCTCTGAAAAGATAACGAAAGAGACTGCTGCACTCTCAGACTTGTCTGACAAGGCGGCTAATATGAGGTTGTGCAAGAGGCTGACAGCTTTATCATGTAAATACAAACTGCCACAAGAGCCAGTGACTGACTGGTTCAGGCTTGCTGCAAGACGAACAGCTGCAGATGTGGCTCAATGTTGTGCAAGGAAATGCAAATGAAATGATGATTCTGATGATAAAATAAACCATCACAGGAACCATCCCTGCAAAAATCACACGAAGTGCTTTGGTGCAGGATTTTGCAGGAAGGGATGTTTCTTCAAGGTCAATACTGTTATTATTTTAAGCACTGTTTTTCAGAATCTTTCGCTTTTCTCTGTGGATTTCCAATCCTAACTACGGCGACTTCTCATCAAGTGTTATCATTTTCTCTTGCATCTGTTTGCAGTTATGTGACAGAAGAACAATGCATCTGCCAAATCTACATCTTCGAGATGTTTTGTCACAGTCCATTGAATTCCATCTCTGGTGGCCGATGGCTGTTTTCATAATACAATCTACAGCCATTAGGAAGAGAAACTGTAACAGGAGAAATCCCTGCCGCACTCAAAATCTTATCTAAAAAGATTCTGTAAGCTGTCCATTAACAACTCTGCATTTGACGTCTTTATACACTGTCCTTCTTTGGTTAATGGATTGGGGGTGGGGGAGGAGAGAGAGAAGGAAGCAGAAGAAGAAGAATTCAACAGCGCCTCACCAATTTTAAAAGACTGTCTAAACTGTGGAGGACATTTTCAATCTACAAATGCACCGTAAAGTGGTAAATTCAATGTCTAGTTCTGTTCTACCATTTTGCGTTGTGTGGCTATCTAGTCTCTAAGAATCTGTCCCTACGCATTTAATCACCTAAATCAGTGGTAGATACCCAGGAGCTGTGGGATATACTTTCGAAACAATGAACAATCTAAAGATCTACCATGATAAAATTGCGGCTGTTTTCATGTTTCAGAATATTTGTAATCTGGAATAAATGCAGCTTATCTGTAACTGTTATCTTTGACAGCCGAAAGATCGCGTTCCTGTCTTCAGAAGTTCACGAAAGGTGTGCATTTTAGCAAGCAAGCATGTGGATTTTTGCTGGTAACGCGGAAAAGTACCTGTAATCAGGGGATGTTACACTTTTAAATGTCAGCGGAAGAGGGTTAATCAGAAATTTCCCTAGCTTATACATTCTTTGTTTTCCACCTCTGTCACCAGAGATTTACCAAATCACCCCTTGTAGAACGCGATCGACCAGGTGCCAACCCCTGACCTAACCTATAACCTTTATGAAGAAGACTTAATAGTTAATCTCATCTGAGAACAACAAAAAACATACAGTTTAGACATTATGGAAATGACAGTATGCAGACAGCAGCAATGCACAGTATACCAAGCGCTTCTTCCTCTTAGCTTTGGACCAGATGTGATGATCAAACCAAACTGGAGCTCATTACTTCAACTTAACACGTTTTGCAATGGCAGAAAAGCCACAGGAAAAGCCTAGATCTACAGTGTAGATAATACCAAGGAGTCTTCAACTTGGTATTGGCTGCAAAAGAGCGAAAAGCTCAGCACCACTAGTTAAACATCAACAACAACAGCCCCTTGTTCAGCGGGGAACGAAAAATGATGATTTTCCACACACGATTCCATGCTGCACGTGACTGTTATCTGACAAGCCGTTCGCAGAACAAACCTTACCGTTACCGAACGTGCGTGAAGTGAGTGGAATTCCTGGTATGCGGGTCAGACATAAATTACTAGCTTGTCTGAGTTTTCAAAGTGTGAAGAGTAAATTACGTTACAGCAGAAATGTACGATAACGGCGACCTTGGTTGTGCCACACGGTAACAACAAATGCCGACCGAATTTGGCGTTCACAAACGTTTAATGAGATAGATCAACTGCCATTGGCAGCAATACAGACACACAAAGAGGGACAGACAGTGATATCATAACAAGAATGCAAATGGCTAGAAAAGCTTTTGTTGCTCTGAGGAATATATGGAGATCAAAAGACATCAAGTCCAACATAATAAGTCAGAATCTTCATTTCAAATGTCAAGTCAGTCTTATTGTGTTCTAAAACATAGAGAACAAGAACCATCCAACAACATTTAAAAAAACCACTTTAAAAAATCCTTGATGGTCCACTATGACAAGCTCTATTCTTCCAATGTACAGTATTCATGTTACCTTCCCATGTACAGTATTCATGTTAACTTCCCATGTACAGTATTAATGTTACCTTCCCATGTACAGTATTCATGTTACCTTCCCATGTACAGTATTCACGTTACCTTCCCATGTACAGTATTCACGTTACCTTCCCATGTACAGTATTCATGTTACCTTCCCATGTACAGTATTCATGTTACCTTCCCATGTACAGTATTCACGTTACCTTCCTATGTACAGTATTCACGTTACCTTCACATGTACAGTATTCATGTTACCTTCCCATGTACAGTATTCACGTTACCTTCCCATATACAGTATTCACGTTACCTTCCTATGTACAGTATTCACGTTACCTTCACATGTACAGTATTCACGTTACCATCCTACTTATAGCCTTGTCTTCCTCTTGCTCATTAGCCTTTCACTTCTTTCTTCGACCATGATTGTTAACAAGAGGCTACGTCAACAATATTTAATCTCTTATTCTGAGAGCTCACTGATTTGTTGTCTTTTTATTGGTAATACACCATGATACCAGATCACAAGATCTATTATATTTGGGCGTGCGCCCTAGTGTAACAGACGGAACTTGCGCCCAGGTTGAATGCAGGGCGGGTAGATAAAACAAGACAAAAATATCATAGATATGGTTGCTAATGCTATACCTTCTTTACCATTTGAGATACGAGTTACCAAAAAAAAAATCCACTAATTTCTAAACTATCTATCAGCTCACTTCTGTCGGAGATTCCAATTTTTTCTGAATCACATGGTTAGCACCAAACCTGCGCCATTTCGTGATACATAACTAATTGTCAAATTACTGATAATACATTTCGTAAAAAAAGTAGACACTGGACTTCTGCGACACACATGGTGGTTAGGACCTTTAATGTGTCATGATACAGACAAATAAATACAGGGTGTTTCAAAAAGAATATCGGTCTGGTATTTTGAAGGTGTATAGTTTTGGTAATTGCAAACTTACAAATGTTTGGTTTGCACCCAACGATAGGTAAACTTTCCGAGTTTGGACAGTTACCCGATAATAAAAAGTGTTTTTCATGTCAGCCGCTAGACGGCAAAAGGAATGAAAATGGAAACAATAACAAGGGATCAGTTGGAGCGAGTGTGGAGAGAATTGGACTACCGTTTAGATGTGTGCCGTATAACACGAGGGGCACACATTGAGGGATTGTAATGTAAGAGATTAAACTTTGACAATTTTACTTTTGGTGCAAACTGTATATTTTTAAGTGTTCAATAACCAAAGTTATATGCATCTTCTTCTTCTTCGTTCGTCCTGAAAAGGACGGTGGTTGCGTTGTGTCTGTTTGCGCCTAAGCTGTGATATCTGCACCTTTCGGTCGACACATCTATTTGAAACACCCTGTATATTCCATGAGTTATGCCGTCCACATTTATGAAAACAAAAATAAAGTTAGTAAGCATCCACTGCAACGTTGGTACTCACAAACAAGAAGGCAGTATTAAATACTTTTAAATACAACATGAGAGCCATCGTGTGTTATGAATACGCCTCCGCGCTGCACAGTACAGGAATGTGGACAATGAACAAGCAGGTAGAAAGAGTTGAGGCCTCTGAAATTTTCTATATAGAAGGATGGAGTGCAACTCTTAGAAAGAGAAGAAAACATATACTATTAAGAAGTCCCACGAAATCTTGGAATAAAAACAGAATTAATGAAGGCGATCACATTTTGAAAAACTACTTTGTATATAAAAAGAGACATACCATTTTGCTGAAAACCATAATAGAAGGAACAGTGAAAAGCGAAGGTGCAAGAGAAAGACAATGCTATAAATGGGAAGATGATCAAGGGATGGACAGGAAAAGGATTATCGCGTCTTCTGCTACAAACTGTAGAGAACACTAATAAAAGATGACACACGTGGTCCTTGTATAGTAATATGTTTGTAAAATACAAGATATTTTTCTTCAGGACTATACCAGTTTAATTATATGTTTCTAACTTGTGACTGATCGTTGCTTCATGGTGTGGTGAAGTGGGATGTTATAAATATTTATAGGGGACTTAGTGAACTGACTGAGATCAGCTGTGAAGGTATATATATCTAATAAGAGTAGTGTATTATATATAACCTTACTTGCTGCCACATATGTATACCTCAGTCAGAATTATTCTGGAATAGTGTGATGACTACGTTGTATGTCTAGGGTATGTGTATGATGAAGTGTAAGTCATAACAACAACAGACAGATAAACAATTTAATTTATTCCACCACACTTGACAACACTGTGACACTCACATACATATAACACTCTAAAGGATATCTTAAAGGAGTCACTGATAACTTTTCAAATAACAATATGTATTCATTGCTGTTATGAATGAATATGTGTCCTGATTCAAATACAAAGGGAACCAGGAATCACAATCAATTTTACTTACAAGTTATATGTACAGAATTTATCAATATGAATATTGTAATGACATATATTATTAAAAGTATCCTATGTGTGTCAGTTGTGTAGTAGTAATATGAGGTAATACTGGTTTTGTTTTGTTCAAGCTCTGTTGGTATTTGTCATCATGACTTCAATAGTTTGTCTTTATGGGAACTATTACTGGAGATGTTATCAGTTCCTGATATTAACACAATTTAATTCCCCTCTTAATGTTATTTTTACAAGGTCATTTTAAGCTGGGGGTACATAATTTTGAGCTCAGCTGGCCACATCAGCTTATCTGGCGTGATGGCGGCAGGAACAGACTCCTCTGCTCGACTCTCCCCTCGGCTCTGGAGACACCTCACTGATAGCTAAATGGACCAAGGAGTATGCTGTCCGACTCTGGATTCAGCAAAGCTCTGACCAGGTGCTGCTCAATACCATCAAGACCACGGTCCCTGAAAACAAGAAGGATGTACCTTCTACTTCATAACTAATTTATACTCTCTTTTTACACTGAGCACAATACATCACAAACATTGAGTTAAGAGCGTTAGGCCAACTGTCAGCTTCATCTGAAATATTTTATACCAGTATTTACCTCCTTAATGGTTACCACGCCTCTGCAATTCCAGCATTATTTCTGTCTAATCAATAATCTAGGTGTCAGTGTACTGTTTGGCCATTCCATGCAGTTTTACTTTCCTCCGACACCTTCTGTTCAGGCGGGAGCATTATAGGCTTTACATCATATTTGCTACTGAACTACACATATATACAGGCATAAATTAACAATTCACATTCAATTTTCATTAAAAGATACTGAATGTTTCAAGCTTACCACAATTCATGGAAACAAACACAGATACGTTGATTAGCAATGAATTCTGGCACATACTACTGGCACAAATTCCCATCTGCTTATGTTCCAGGCTTTTATTTAGCAAAAATATGAGCTGGCTTCAACGCACTGTTGCTTTATCAAGCTTATTTGACTAGTGGTCTCGAACTAACGCTCCTAAGTGAGTATATCAGCGAGTCTAGCCAATGGAGCCACGTTTCGACAAGGGTTTGAAAAAATTTTAACTTCCTACGTCTCCCCTAACAACCAAAGATAGTATTTATAGCCCGACTAATCGTGTTTAGCCTTACATATCATTCCAGCCAATCAGTTCAAATGTAACTTGTGGCCCATTTCCCGTACAATGGTGGTTGATAAAGTTGATATTTAGTTGGATATAATATATGTTGATAAAGTACACCAGAACACTCCTAGGCGGGAAGACAGGCGTCTATCATCATCAGTTGACAAGATCCCTATGGTGTTGCCTGCCCCCCTGTAGTGTATGGAATGTCAACTTGACCTACGCAGTGTTGTGTAGACATGGATGGAGTGTATAATGTGCGAATGATGATAAGGGTTCGTGTTGTTGACAAATGTTCTCTTCTCACACTCATGTATGACCGGAAGTCATCGACACCAACGACTGTGTACCTTTTCTAAAGTTTAATTGGACGTACACACTCGACAGCACAGATAGTGACAAATCACAGGTTGCCATAATACATCATAGTACAGTGGACAAATGGTCTTGCAATGTTACATGGGCACTCATGTAGAATAATGGTATAATGGACTGTCAATAGCCAAGCACTCAGTATCGCCCATACATATATCATCTGACGTCACTGACTGAGCACGTCAGCTTGTAAACAATATTTCAGATGACTTCTAAACCTAATCTCGTTTAGCAACGATTCTTCAACATAATGTTCAGCACATATTTTTCCATATAATAATATTGAACCGCTAACAATGGGTTCTCATGTGTAGCAGTGATCTCTGGACTGATCAAGCGATAATACGGGCATCCCTTTTCTCTTCTTGAAAGTCCTACATGTTTTGGTTCCAAGATGGCTCCACTCGTGAACTGTCACTCACGTTTGAATACAGATAATGAATCTGTTCTAAAGTTAGTCATTCATACAACATTTCGTTGCTCTGTAGATTTGGTCATGAACAATAGACTGCATTCTACAGAATATAGTGCTGCTAGGAATCGAAGTCGTTTTTCATCGAGTCAAATATATTCTCTTAAACATTCAAATCGTAATTATCGACAATGGTGGCTTCGATCGAGAGTTCATAAGAGTATCTTTGATTACCTTGGTAGAGGGAATATGAAACTGCCATTCCTTGGCAAGATGAATAAACACTGGGGTAAAGCATACACGATAGGTCTAGACGACTATCACTTTCCCCAAAACCACTGAGATCACTTTTTCAAGGCAT
The DNA here is from genome assembly GCA_024509875.1 of Oreohelix idahoensis. NCBI lineage: Eukaryota > Metazoa > Mollusca > Gastropoda > Stylommatophora > Oreohelicidae > Oreohelix > Oreohelix idahoensis. The sequence continues at coordinate 112,048 of JAMPIV010004038.1, forward strand.
CAAGCCGACATAGCAAAAACACACACAGTCCCTATCAGGACGAAGCCAAATCACACCACTCAAGCCACACATCCGCCGAATAGCCTTTGACCTCTCTAGAGACAACAGAACATATAGTTCGACTTAGATATGTAAAGATATACAGATATAAGACAGACTTGTCCTACTCAGACAAACAATACACATAAATTCAGGCCATAGATATTCTGAAGCAAGAACAATCTATTATTACCCAAACAACGAATAAATCGCAGTAAAATGTATTTATCCGCGGAGTTCAAGGGAAGTAACTCAATAATGACTTTCCCTTAAGCACTAAAAAATTACCTATGTATAATATTGTAAGATATCAAAGACTGCACGTAACAGTCTTACCACACCTCCCGGGAAAAAAAAAAAATGGAACATTTTTTTTTTTTTGAAATACATCTAGGAGCAACGTACAATAGGCTCACAACGCATGAATAATGCGCAGATGAAAATATCAGGAATACCTATAACGCCTAATATGAGGCTAAGTCGACTTATGGAGCGACTGGTGAGAATGTGTCTCATAAACTGAGAGAAATTATTTCTCTACAAGTATATTTTTCCAGGAAGGTGTCATCAAAGTATAATACAATTCTGGCAATTACACAATGCCTAAAAAATTCATATCATCACTACGTATTAGATATCTTAAATTTATGATTTATGAAGTAAAAATCATCAAAGCACAGCGGTGAATAAACATACATGAACCGCTATGTAGTGATACAATCATTATATTATTAAATTACAAATGTGTATCTATCATGATATAGAAAAGGAACTACTATAGAACTAGACATATCAAGAAGTCTAAGCCCTAATAGTTATGTGGAATCATGTGGGCATCTTGACAGAATGTCTGCCATCACATTATCTGATCCCCGAATAGCTCGCACAGAGAAATGAAAAGGTTGAAGAGCAATTGCATATCGAGTAGACCTCGAGCTCTTCAAATTCTTACTCTGTATAGCAGTAAGAGCTTTTTTGGTCTGTTTCTACTATGAAATGTGCGCCTAGAAGGAATCTCTGTAGTTTGAGGATCGACCAAACCATAGCTAATAGCTCACGGTCTAAAACCGAATAATTCCTTTCTGCCGCATTAAGTTTTCTGGAAATATACATTACAGGATGCAGAGTTCCAGAGTACTCTTGCATTAGTGCCGCTCCAATCCCAGTGGATGAAGCGTCACTACGAAGAACGAATGTCTTATCTTTAGTGGGTAGCACTAAAATAGGTGGTGTTGAAAACAGTGTTTTAATCTTATCCAGAGAGCATTGGCATTCCTGAGACCAGTGGACCACATTAGGCGAACCTTTCTTTAGAAGTGTTGAGAGAGGTGCCATGATAGAGGATAGATTCTGAATGAATCTGCCATAAAATTGAATAAGACCTAACAGACTTCTCACCTGTTTTTTAGTCTTAGGGATTGAGATGTTAAGTATCTTACTAGTATTATGGTCCTCTGTCTTTAGGAAACCATGACCAACTCGGTGGCCTAGGAAAGAAATTTCGCTAAAACCAATATAGGCTTTAGAGGGTTTCGCTGTCAGGTTGTGCTCACGCAAAGTAGACAGCAATTCATCTAACCCTGAATAGTGATCTTCCCAAGTATCGCTGAAAAGACAGATGTCGTCTAGATATGCAATGACATCTGACCGATAAGATAGGATTCGGCGCATCATGCGTACGAACGTAGCTGGTGCGTTCATAAGACCGAAAGGCATAAAATTCCATTGGAACAAACCTCTAGGTGTTGAAAAAGCCGTGAGAGGTTTGGCGCGTTCAGATAAAGGAACTTGCCAATATCCCTTAGACAAATCAAGTTTAGTGAAAAAATGAGATTTGGAGAGTCGAGTAAGTAGCTCTTCCAGTAAAGGCATAGGTTCGGCATCGAACTTCGTTACTTGATTCAATTTTCGATAGTCAACGCAAAGACGTATGTTATTGTCTTTTTTACGCACAATAACCATCGGCGAAGAATACGCAGAGGTGGATGGTTCGATTATTTTCAAATCTATCATCACATCCAACTCTTTCTCGACCTGTGCTTGGAAATGTATAGGTATAGGATAAGGTCTAACCCTAATAGGAGTATGGTCAGTTAGCACAATGTCATGTTGAATGACATTAGTTTGTCCAGGGATGTCAGTGAGTACATCCTGAAATGTTTGCAACATAGTTGAAACTTGTCGCTGTTCTCCTAGAGACAAATCAGGAGAGACAGTAACGTTCTTCCATGATTCACTGGAATGAAGTGGGATCATTGGAAGAGGAAGATTTACATCTGAAAAACTTGTTTCCTCATCCTGTATCACGGACAGTGATGAGTAATGACCATGTGGTACTGGAGAATTGTCCGTTGCTTGGAAAATGGGTTGCAAATAATCCGGACGTTCATGGAATTCAGTAAGCATATTGATGTGGAAGGTTTTATGCTTCCCATCAATATCGACAATATAGTCGACATCGGAAATTTTCGATATTATATCGTACGGACCTTTCCAAGAAATAAGTAATCTGTTTTCCCTACAAGGTAGTAATACAAATGCTTTGTCACCAGGACAAAGTTGTCGTAAGCATCTCTTCTTATTGGCAAATTGCCTTGCCTTCTGTTTCGCAAATTCAGAAGAAGAAGTTGCTAATTTGCATGCTTCGATAATCTTTTGTCTCAACGCGATGACATATTCGTAGGATGACTTTGTGTCATCGTCAATATTGTCAGATGTTATGAGATCGTGAAGCAACGACATAGGGCCACGCGGACGCGCGCCAAAGACGAGTTCAAAGGGAGAAAATCCCGTATGTTCATTGGGTACCTCTCTGTAAGCGAAGAGGGCCGCAGGTAAAACTCTGTCCCAGTCTTGAGGATGATCCTCAGTTATCTTCCCCAGTAAGTTTTTAAGTGTTCTATTAAGGCGTTCGACCATACCATTAGACATTGGATGGTAGATACTACTTAAAGATCTATCTATCTGCAGGGTAGACATTACTTGAGACATGGTATCTGATATTAGTTGGGTGCCATGGTCTGACAATATCTCTCCGGGGAACCCCAGACGAGAAAATATAAGCCAAAGAGCATCTGCAATATCAGCAGTAGTAATGCTCTTCAGAGGAATAGCCTCTGGCCAACGTGTGCACATATCAACACACGTCAAGATAAACTGATGTCCTCTGGCAGACTTGATCTTAAATGGACCAATAATGTCTATGGCCATTTTTTGAAACGGCCGAATAGGAATGTCCGCCGCCTGAATGGGTGCAGCATGCCGTGGACCTTTGGATTTAACTTCCTGACATACTTTACAAGATTGACAATAAATCCGTATGTCCTTGTTTACCAATGGCCAAAAGAAAGCCGCAAGGACTCTTGACTTAGTACGGGAAAAACCCATGTGTCCAGCACACTGAGAGTCGTGAGCGTGCTGCAAAATTTTAACTCTCAAATTCTTGGGAACCAGGATTTGAGAATGACTTGACGTAATGGAGTCTTGAACCATACGTACAAGTACGCCATTCTTCTTTGTAATCCACGATTTACGACTTGTGTCCTTATTCGGATCACCTTTAGTTGCAAGAATGAAGAATTTCTTCAGAGTGGGATCATCTTCTTGCTGTTTTATAAACGAGTCACGAGAAATTACCAAGGGATTATCTTGGTTATGCACTTCATTATCTTCAGTAGATGAAGTTTGAGGCACATTAAGAGCCTGAGCTCTAGTGACTACAGCGTTAGCAATCTGCATGTTTTGCCTTTCCCAAGTGGAAATTTGTTGCGGAGTACATTCCTTGACTCCATGAATGCGACCGATGATGAGGTCAGCGATCGGATTCGGAAGAAGACATGCGTGTACATCTCCTGTAAAGAAAGGAGTAGCAATCCTAATGATAGCGGTAGAGTATTTCTCTACTGTGCCGCCAAATGTTACACATTTGACTACTTGTCCAGTGGCACGGGAAGGATCTACGAGTGACTGCCTAACACCAATTGTGGTGCATCCAGAATCAAATAGCACAGAGACTGGATTGTTATTCACTAAACCCTTATGTAAGACAAGAGACCCTCTTCCATCATGCGCGACTGATGCTGGAAGAGCAGGAAGAGGATGGCCACAGCTTAAAGTAGTCACTGTGGTTGGCTCAAATAACGTTTTGCATTGGGGGCACTGAGATGCTCTCCCAAAATCAAAAGCGGCACATGCCATATTACTAGCATCATTATTATCTTTACTCTGTTTATAGGCTTCATGGGACTCTTGTTGTGCAGAGTTTGCCTGAAAATGTGGTTTATGTCTTTTGTATTGAGATCTACCTCGGTTATTATCACCTCTGTAGTTATTGTTACCTCTATTGTAACCCCTATTTGGGTTTGAGTCATAGTACCCTTGGTTACCATTATCATATTCATTATAATGAGTATCTCTGTAATTATGATCTTGTTGACTCCAAGACGGATAACCCTGATAGTTTCTATAATTACTTCCTCTACGGAAATTCCTATAATTATGACCACCCCTGTGTCGAGAGCTATCAGGTCGTCTCCAGTTCTTTGAAGAAGAACCCTGAAATGATTGGTTACCTTGGTTTTGATAACTATTATGGTTACCTTTTTTTTCAAATCTGTTTTGAGGTCCCTGAAATCTGTGTGAATAATTGGGATTGTATGGTGTTGCTGAAGCAACTGGCATACTCTCCTTAATCTTAGTGTTGCCAAAAGTCACGTCGGGGTGTGCAGTGACATATTGGGAACAATATTCTTCCATTTCTTTTAGAGATTTAGGTTTACGCTCATGTATAAATTCAAGGAAAGGTTTGTTCACACATGACATAATCTTATCTCTGAGCAACAAATCCATAAGTCCTTCATACGTTTTTTCCGTTTTGGAAAGCTCAATCCAACGATCAACTGTGAGACGTGCCTTTGCAGTGAATTCTGAGAATTCTACCCCCGTCTCAGGTACCATCGTCTTAAATAAAAGGCGATAGCCTTCCTCACTTAGCTGATATTTTTTTATCAAAGCCGCCCTAATGACATCATAATTATCCTTATCTGCTTCTCCTACAAGGCATAATCTAGTCAAAGATTCACCTTTCAAGTTTTCTGATAATTGATTAGCGTATTGTGATTTATCCACATTATGTGTACGACAAGAACGTTCAAATCTATCCAGCCAGAATGTAATATCGTCACTGGACTGATTGAACGGTGGAACCTTAACCTTGTAAGTAGAAGGTTTACCATTACCACTAGATGCCTGATTAACATTACTCATACTTGTCAATCTCAATTTCTCCAACTCAAATTCATGTTCTCTTATTGCTTTTTTCTCTTCAGCATCTAATCTTTTTTGTTCAGCCTCCCTGTCTAATCTTTTTTGTTCAGCCGCAGCTTCTCTTTCCAATTTTTTTTGTTCAGCTTCACTGTCTAATCTTTTTTGTTCAGCCGCAGCTTCTCTTTCCAATTTTTTTTGTTCAGCTTCCCTGTCTAATCTTTTTTGTTCAGCTTCACTGTCTAATCTTTTTTGTTCAGCTTCACTGTCTAATCTTTTTTGTTCAGCCGCAGCTTCTCTTTCCAATTTTTTTTTTGTTCAGCTTCAAATCTCCTTTCCTCTACCTGCATCTGCAATTTCTTTTGTTCAGCAGCAGCCTCAGCTTCTTTTTCTAATCTTTTCTCTTCCGCCATAGCTTTTCTTTCTTCTGCAGCTAATCTTTTCTCTTCTGCAGCTAATGCTTTGTCATATTGAGCAACTGCCCATTGTTCTAATTGTTGACCAGTCTTATCAAGAGCTTTCCCTTGAGTAATGAAATAATCTAGAGTAGACATGATGCCTAACAATAATACTAATCACCTGAATCAATAATAATACCCCAAGTTCTCAATGACCTGATTAATCAGTATACTATCCCAATATCTGTGGGTCACAAGCCTTTAATAAGGTCTTGTATAATAGTAATAATAATCAGGTACTGGTCTATACCATAATCCAAGTGCAGTGCACAGGCAATTGTGTCTTATGAAATATACCCATATAAAACATATGTCAACCAACAGAATACATAAAGTACAAATAGGACTGACAATACAAGAACGTTTGCAGAAATCAAAATAAATCAAATAGGGAAATCAATGAAGATAATCACTGAATCTGCAAAGAATAACAACACAAATGACGTCACAATATATGAATATAAATTATGAATAGAACTGAAAGATAGAAAAGGTTAGACCAACAAATTACAAACAAATCAAAACAAAACTAAAGAACAAAGAAATATTACAAAAATAACAATAATTACAGACTTCACAGCTAACACAAAAGCAACAGTTGTCGCAGCAAATTTTCAATCAAGAAAATTGCACCTATAGAAAACGCCCACAACGGACCCTCTATGACGTGGGATACTCTGTTGTGAGGACGCCGCCCAACCTTAAACACAACCCGCTGACATAGAAACTAACATACTATACAAACAAATAACATGTAAACATAAATATATATAAATTATGTGTATGATAGTATGTGTTGCAAAATAGGCTCAGTCTTACAGTAATGGCAAAGTTATTTTTCATGAAAACAAACAAACTGCCACTTTATTCAATTAAACATTCTGGCCTTAAATATTAAAGTTCATATATGGCAAACAAGAAGATCCATCGATGAAACCAGGACTTCTTAGTTCACAAATACTGTCTTTCTGTTAACACTGACAAGAATTGATCCAACTGTTCTGTGAAACTCTATAATGTCTAATGTAAAAAATGTCAACAACGCTGACCTACATACTGCATTCACTTGACAGGTCACGTGACGAAGCGTTGACAAAGAGCAAACCAATACTGCAAGTGTGTCGTATCAGCCACAGGAAACGGTCTGGTATCGGTAATCTGTTGACTTCTGAATTTCTGCGAGGTCAAACCCAGAAAGCTGGTCCACCAGTTGATAAAGTTGATATTTAGTTGGATATAATATATGTTGATAAAGTACACCAGAACACTCCTAGGCGGGAAGACAGGCGTCTATCATCATCAGTTGACAAGATCCCTATGGTGTTGCCTGCCCCACTGTAGTGTATGGAATGTCAACTTGACCTACGCAGTGTTGTGTAGACATGGATGGAGTGTATAATGTGCGAATGATGATAAGGGTTCGTGTTGTTGACAAATGTTCTCTTCTCACACTCATGTATGACCGGAAGTCATCGACACCAACGACTGTGTACCTTTTCTAAAGTTTAATTGGACGTACACACTCGACAGCACAGATAGTGACAAATCACAGGTTGCCATAATACATCATAGTACAGTGGACAAATGGTCTTGCAATGTTACATGGGCACTCATGTAGAATAATGGTATAATGGACTGTCAATAGCCAAGCACTCAGTATCGCCCATACATATATCATCTGACGTCACTGACTGAGCACGTCAGCTTGTAAACAATATTTCAGATGACTTCTAAACCTAATCTCGTTTAGCAACGATTCTTCAACATAATGTTCAGCACATATTTTTCCATATAATAATATTGAACCGCTAACAATGGGTTCTCATGTGTAGCAGTGATCTCTGGACTGATCAAGCGATAATACGGGCATCCCTTTTCTCTTCTTGAAAGTCCTACATGTTTTGGTTCCAAGATGGCTCCACTCGTGAACTGTCACTCACGTTTGAATACAGATAATGAATCTGTTCTAAAGTTAGTCATTCATACAACATTTCGTTGCTCTGTAGATTTGGTCATGAACAATAGACTGCATTCTACAGAATATAGTGCTGCTAGGAATCGAAGTCGTTTTTCATCGAGTCAAATATATTCTCTTAAACATTCAAATCGTAATTATCGACAATGGTGGCTTCGATCGAGAGTTCATAAGAGTATCTTTGATTACCTTGGTAGAGGGAATATGAAACTGCCATTCCTTGGCAAGATGAATAAACACTGGGGTAAAGCATACACGATAGGTCTAGACGACTATCACTTTCCCCAAAACCACTGAGATCACTTTTTCAAGGCATCAAGCCGACATAGCAAAACACACACAGTCCCTATCAGGACGAAGCCAAATCACACCACTCAAGCCACACATCCGCCGAATAGCCTTTGACCTCTCTAGAGACAACAGAACATATAGTTCGACTTAGATATGTAAAGATATACAGATATAAGACAGACTTGTCCTACTCAGACAAACAATACACATAAATTCAGGCCATAGATATTCTGAAGCAAGAACAATCTATTATTACCCAAACAACGAATAAATCGCAGTAAAATGTATTTATCCGCGGAGTTCAAGGGAAGTAACTCAATAATGACTTTCCCTTAAGCACTAAAAAATTACCTATGTATAATATTGTAAGATATCAAAGACTGCACGTAACAGTGGCCTTACACGCGTGATAGTAGTAATTGTGTATCGCGTTACGCTTGTTGGGGTGACATTAATAGCGAGACGCGTGTTTAATTTTGCATGCGTTCCTGATTTTATTCGCCCCTCTCTCTTTCTATTTGAGTCCATCTGTTCGTTCGTTTTGGTAACGCAGTATAATTAATGTTAGGATTAATTTAGGTCATTACGCAGTCTGCCTCTCAATGTTTTTCCAAGAAATACAGCACACGTTTCATTGAAGAAAGCGGGTAATAATATAGTAGGCTTTTACTATCAACGTGAAAGCGTTACAATTTGCAGACGAAGCATAAAACAAAGGGGATTTCGAGTACATTCCTTGTGACAGCACTGTTATTTTACCATTGCTCTTTTCTTTATTATAGGTATTTATTAGGCTTTATATTTACTTGATAATTTATATATGTGGATTAGAATATTCCACGACATCTCCCCTCTTAAAACAGACATTATATGTCAGTCCTTTATTCTATATACACATAGAGAAATTTATTATTAGTTCTGGGGTTTACGGTGATTCTCATCACACGGATGGCGGCTTAAAAAATCCGCTCCCAAATTTGTTTTTCCAGATATATACTCAATGCTAAAATTATATGGAGCCAAAAGTAAAGACCATCGGAGTAACCTGGAGTTCTCATGCCTAGCCTGTGCTAGAAACGATAAAGGTTTGTGGTCTGTTTGCAACTTAAAGGCCTTCCCATACAGATAAATATTGAATTTCTTTATTGCCCATATTACTGCAAGACATTCTTTTTCGCTAGTTGAGTAATTGATTTCAGCTTTATTCAATTTTCTGCTAGCATATGCCACTGGGCTTAATTCCCCATCCAATGCATCGGATTTCTGTAGTAGAGTTGCACCTAACCCAATATTACTTGCATCCGTCCTTACTATGAATTCTTGACTTAAGTCAGGTAATTTCAAAATGGGTTTACTTGTGAGCTTTTCCTTCAATTCTTGGTAAGTCATTTCACATTGTGGTGTCCATGTAATGCGATCTGGATGTCCTTTACGTGTCAAATCAGTTAACGGTGCACATATGGAATTAAAGTTTTTGATATACTTCTGGTAGAAACCACATAATGAGACAAAGGATCTCACGTCCTTCTTGGTTTGTGGTCTCGGGGCTTTCTGTAGTTTCTCTAAATTCTTTGGGTCAGGGGTCATGTTTCCCTGATAAACTGTGTGTCCCAAAAATTCCAATTCTTTACATCCAACGCAACATTTGGTTGGTCGGGCTGTTAAATTTGCTTCCCCAAGTCGATCAAACAGCATCTTCAGAGAGTCAATGTGTTCCTCAAATGTTTCTGTTGCTATAAGGATATCATCCATGAAATTTGTTATACATGGATTATTCAGAGGGTCCAATAATTTTCTCATCATTCTAGAGAAGACACTAGGCGCATTCTTCAATCCAAATGGCAATCTATTAAACTCATAGTGTCCTTCTGAAGTACTAAAAGCTAGGTATGGTCTAACCTCAGGCTTTACTGGAATCTGATAATATCCTTTACTCAGATCCACTTTGGAGAAATATTTAGCTTTATTTAGTTTGGCAAACAGCTGATTTGTATCCGGCAATGGATCCACCTGTCCTTCTGTAATAGCATTCAGTCTCCTGTAATCTATACAGAGTCTATGTTCTCCAGAGGGCTTCCTTAAGAGTACAACACCGGAACTATATGAGGATTCACTGTGTGAAATAATTCCCTCCTTCAATAGATAGTCTATCTCTTCCTTCAAAGCTTTCTCCTTAGCAAACGGAATCGAATATGGTTTCATACAGACAGGTGTGGGGTCTATCAGTTTCATATCATATTCCAATAGGTTTGTATGCCCTGGTCGGTCTGTTAACACCTCTGCATGATTATTTAGAACCTGTTGCACTCTCTCTTTCTGAGTTTTCGTTAAATGTGTACTGATTTTCACCTGTGCTGCTGTCTCACAGGGGTGTAATGGATACTCAAATGATGAAAGTGGTTCCTTTTTCATCTCCATGGCGATGGACAAGGTCAACAAGTGTGTCTCCTCCTGATGTTCTCTTTCCAAATATTTCTTCAGGAGGTTCACATGATAGATTTTTTCTTTCCCCTTCTTATCTATCTTATAATTTGTTCTAGATACCTTCTCTAAAACTGTATATGGACCCTGCCATCCAATTTGTAACTTATTCTGACTCCCGGGCAAAAGAAGCAGTACTTTCTCTCCCACAGCCAAATTTCTGTCTTTCGCCTTCCTGTTATAATAGGCAGCATGTTTCTTCCTGGCTTGTTTCAAATTTTCATTGGCAAGTTTCCAACCAGTTTTTAAACGAGTGGTCAGCTCATTCACATATTGGTATGAAGATGTAATGTTTTCCTCTGCCTTTTCATCAGTCCACGTTCTTAACAAAGCTACATATGGACCTTTAATTTCGTGGACCTATTTGTCCATGCACCGGTATGGTCTCTTCCACTCGAAGCTTTATAGTGATGATTTTTCCTCCCAGAATTATCATTCACAAAACGACCGCTACCAATTTTTCTTTTGGGGCTTTCTCCCCACTTAAAATTCTTGATGAGAGATTTCCTCTCTACATCCTCTTCCTCCAGTTTGTTTAAGTCCGATTGAGGGATTTTCGGCTTATCCTGGGGTAAGACATCTTTTTGCACTCTACGCATAGTGGCCATTGTAAAACAGTTAAGTGAAGCTTGTCCGTGAAAAGGGGCTTCCCATTCCATTTGGTCCACTTTATCAAATTTATATCTCTTTGTATTTTCAGGCCTACTTTTGCCCCGTGGCGTGTCCAGGTCCTGATCAATATTCCCACTTGTGGGTGTTCCCTCATGTGCTATGCTACACCTTTCTACAAAATTCTCAATGTCCCATCTTGCTTTGGGCCAATAATAATTGTGAGCCACCTTTTGAATGATGGTACCTATCTTCTCATGGTCCCCATCTGGTTTCACATGTAGGCTCCTTATTAAGTCTGCCCTATATCTTTTAGGAAGTACCAGCTGTCCTTGACCTTTGGATCTAGCTCCAGTCTTCCTATACATCAACTTGTTTTTCATGTAAAAATCTCCCTTGCCTGGAGTTGTATGACAAGTTGACAATTTTCTGAAACAAGGCTTGAGTGTTTTATCCCCAGCCTGTGCCTTCCTCATCTCTTCTGGAGTGGTATCTAACATAATATCCTCCTCCTGTCTTGAGGTCGACCTGACCTGAAGGGTTGCCATATACACAGGTTTCCTTCTGCAACGGTCAGTGTCATGATTGTCCATCTGACAATTTTTACACCACCTTTTTCCTTGGTTGAAAGATTTTCTTTCATCATATTTCCTTTCATCGAATTGTGGGAATTTATTTTTATTTTCATACCGTGGCCTATCAAATTGGTGCTTACCTTTGTTTTGATCCCTAGGATCAAATTTATTAAAGTTCTGTGGTGCCCTAAAGTTATCCACTTGTTTCTTTTTATTACCTGTTACCTCTGCTTGAGCTGCTTGATACCTTTCAGCAACATTTAGCAACTCACCCAGCCTCTCTGCACCTTGTTCCATGAGAAACTTTCTCAGGTCTGGAGCCATGGACTCTCTTAATTGCTCTATAAGGACCATTTCCTTAAGATCTTGGGTTTTCCCCAGAGAAGTCCATTTCTCCAAGTATGTCTCTATTCGTGCAGAGAACTGGTGATAGGTTTCACCTGACAGTAGTTTAGCATTCCTAAATTTTTTCCTATAAAATTCTGCATTCTTTTCATACCTTAACAAAAGAGCCTGCTTTAGCATGTCATAATTTTCCTGATCACCTCTACTCATTTTTGCAAAAACTTCATAAGCTGCCCCACGAAGTCCCTGAGATAACTTTAAGCTCCACCTTTCTCTCTCTAACCCATACGTGGTAGCTAATAGTTCATACCTATTTAGGTAGCTCTCTATATCATCGTCTTTCTCAACAAAATGATCTAAATGAAAATTCATAGCTGAGGTTGAGGCTCCTTGGCTAGCAGTGGCATCAGAGGCAAAGGGACTGGCACCATTTTCAGGAGCATGGCCCTGAAACTCAAACTCCCTTATTCTTAACTCATGTTCCCTTTGTAATCTCTTCTCCTCCTTTTCTGCTTCCCTTTCTGCAGCTAATCTCTTGTCTTCTCTTTCTGCAGCTAATTTCTTGTCTTCTCTTTCTGCTTCCAATTTCTTAGCCTCAGCCTCAATCTGCAACCTCTTAGTCTCAGCCTCTAACTTTCTTTCGGCCTCTTTTTCTAATCTTCTTTCTTCGCGTTCAATAAATTTGTCACATTCCGTAGTGACATAGGCAACCATAACTTGCCCCTCTAATCCTAACTCTTTTGCAGTCTGAACAGCAGCAGATCGAAACTTGGCCAGGTCCGCCATTGTCTATCAGGTAAGTTTATACAATGTCTAACCAACAATTTAATCTCTCAATATATATCTAATGGACAACACAGGCACCGTGAGCTCAACCTTATTTAATTCCACCCAAGGATACCTTTTAATTCTTATATTCCCTGAAGTGAATTACCCCCAATATTTATAATAGGGAAAGATTCAAAATCCCGGCTTGGCCCCCAATATATGTGGTGAAGTGGGATGTTATAAATATTTATAGGGGACTTAGTGTACTGACTGAGATCAGCTGTGAAGGTATATATATCTAATAAGAGTAGTGTATTATATATAACCTTACTTGCTGCCACATATGTATACCTCAGTCAGAATTATTCTGGAATAGTGTGATGACTACGTTGTATGTCTAGGGTATGTGTATGATGAAGTGTAAGTCATAACAACAACAGACAGATAAACAATTTAATTTATTCCACCACACTTGACAACACTGTGACACTCACATACATATAACACTCTAAAGGATATCTTAAAGGAGTCACTGATAACTTTTCAAATAACAATATGTATTCATTGCTGTTATGAATGAATATGTGTCCTGATTCAAATACAAAGGGAACCAGGAATCACAATCAATTTTACTTACAAGTTATATGTACAGAATTTATCAATATGAATATTGTAATGACATATATTATTAAAAGTATCCTATGTGTGTCAGTTGTGTAGTAGTAATATGAGGTAATACTGGTTTTGTTTTGTTCAAGCTCTGTTGGTATTTGTCATCATGACTTCAATAGTTTGTCTTTATGGGAACTATTATTGGAGATGTTATCAGTTCCTGATATTAACACAATTTAATTCCCCTCTTAATGTTATTTTTACAAGGTCATTTTAAGCTGGGGGTACATAATTTTGAGCTCAGCTGGCCACATCAGCTTATCTGGCGTGATGGCGGCAGGAACAGACTCCTCTGCTCGACTCTCCCCTCGGCTCTGGAGACACCTCACTGATAGCTAAATGGACCAAGGAGTATGCTGTCCGACTCTGGATTCAGCAAAGCTCTGACCAGGTGCTGCTCAATACCATCAAGACCACGGTCCCTGAAAACAAGAAGGATGTACCTTCTACTTCATAACTAATTTATACTCTCTTTTTACACTGAGCACAATACATCACAAACATTGAGTTCAGAGCGTTAGGCCAACTGTCAGCTTCATCTGAAATATTTTATACCAGTATTTACCTCCTTAATGGTTACCACGCCTCTGCACTTCCAGCATTATTTCTGTCTAATCAATAATCTAGGTGTCAGTGTACTGTTTGGCCATTCCATGCAGTTTTACTTTCCTCCGACACCTTCTGTTCAGGCGGGAGCATTATAGGCTTTACATCATATTTGCTACTGAACTACACATATATACAGGCATAAATTAACAATTCACATTCAATTTTCATTAAAAGATACTGAATGTTTCAAGCTTACCACAATTCATGGAAACAAACACAGATACGTTGATTAGCAATGAATTCTGGCACATACTACTGGCACAAATTCCCATCTGCTTATGTTCCAGGCTTTTATTTAGCAAAAATATGAGCTGGCTTCAACGCACTGTTGCTTTATCAAGCTTATTTGACTAGTGGTCTCGAACTAACGCTCCTAAGTGAGTATATCAGCGAGTCTAGCCAATGGAGCCACGTTTCGACAAGGGTTTGAAAAAATTTTAACTTCCTACGTCTCCCCTAACAACCAAAGATAGTATTTATAGCCCGACTAATCGTGTTTAGCCTTACATATCATTCCAGCCAATCAGTTCAAATGTAACTTGTGGCCCATTTCCCGTACAATGGTGGTGTAAAAAAATCTACCACTGAGCGATGCTGATTTTGGGTGTTGTCTGACAGCACCATCATTTTATTTTGGCTATAACTTGTTAAGTCCTAGACTATTTGCATAACGCCGTACATATTCTTTGTCAGCAAACCCTAAGGAACCCAAATATATATATTTAATAGAGCTAAGTGGCTGCGTTCAAAATATGCAATTTCTTCTACCTCCTGTTTCGAAGATGTGCTGTCTGGGTACTGTAATGTTTTCAAACGTAAACCCATATAATGTTATCTTTTCTAATAAGCGTTTTTCGTGATTTTAAAACCTAACTCTGGGAAGGGTAGTGAATTTATCACTGTCCGTCCGAAAAAGTTAGTGCATGTAGCCTTACACGCGTGATAGTAGTAATTGTGTATCGCGTTACGCTTGTTGGGGTGACATTAATAGCGAGACGCGTGTTTAATTTTGCATGCGTTCCTGATTTTATTCGCCCCTCTCTCTTTCTATTTGAGTCCATCTGTTCGTTCGTTTTGGTAACGCAGTATAATTAATGTTAGGATTAATTTAGGTCATTACGCAGTCTGCCTCTCAATGTTTTTCCAAGAAATACAGCACACGTTTCATTGAAGAAAGCGGGTAATAATATAGTAGGCTTTTACTATCAACGTGAAAGCGTTACAATTTGCAGACGAAGCATAAAACAAAGGGGATTTCGAGTACATTCCTTGTGACAGCACTGTTATTTTACCATTGCTCTTTTCTTTATTATAGGTATTTATTAGGCTTTATATTTACTTGATAATTTATATATGTGGATTAGAATATTCCACGACACATGGACTACTGTAGCTACTATCCTACTGATGTCAAGAATAGTTAAACTGTACGTGTAACGCTCCACCTATGTCCCAGTCTTGACGTATGGGTGCGAGTCATGGGCAATGACTACAACCCACAAAAGCCAGATCCAAACCTCAGAAATGAGGCATCTGAGGAAGGTGGTTAAAGTAACAAGAAGAGACATGGTCCGAAACCAGACGATACGTCAAGGCCTAAAATCCCACCCCCTGCAGACCCAAGTAGAACAGTCCCAACTACGATGGTTTGGCCATGTCTGCAGAATGGGAGAAGATCGGCTACCACAACAAGCATGGGAAACAAAGAGCCAGGGATCCATACCCCCAGGACGACCCAGAGTCTGCTGGGAGGACAACATTAGACAATCTTTGAAGGACCGAGGACTAGATTGGAACCAGGCCAGAAGGAAAACAGCCGATAAGATAATATGGCGCGCCCTCCTCCAAACCTCTACACCTCACGGTAGAAGAGGTATGACTAAGTAAGTAGTAACTGCGTGATAACTTGTGTGTGTGCAACATCTTCTGTCTCTTGTCTTGGTGGTGCACTCTGACAGACTCTTTCCTATCCATCGTCTGATGTTGTTTTTCTCTTACACATTTGCCTTCAGCTCTGTCTTCGATTATGGTCTTGAGCACGGTATTAAGTCTTTTTATATGCCCAACATATTTTAGCTGTCTAATTTTGATCTCCTTTGTTAACTTCCCGTTTTCATTCTTATCAGTCCTAAAAACTCTGTTTTCTTCTATTTCAAAGAGATGCACCCCATTTTCTATATGCGCAGTTATAAAGGTCCTTAAATGGGACCTACATAAACGAAAGCAATCAATGGCTAGACCAGTCTTAGCTCAGTCATGACCTGTAGTGGACCACTTCAGCAAACATGCCCTCTTGCATTGGTGATTTTAGTAGCCATTAGTTTACATATACTGATAAAACATACACAGGTCGTGTCACACACAGGTCATACCCTTTGACCGAAATCCTTGGAGCAAGAGAAGAGTTGGATGGCCGGGGATAGAGCAAAGAATAATAGTACAAGAGAAACGCCAAAGGAAATGGAATCCGATAAGCAGAAATAAGGTAAAAAAAGTTAAAGGTAATCTCATAGCGGATAATGCCGTAGGAGAGTTAAGTGTTACAGACCTCACTATACTAGGTCCAGTTTTTTTGTGTTAGATGGGGTGACAAGTTCCCTTCCTCGCTGCCTTTGCCTTCCCCAAATCAAGAGCAGTCATGTACCCATTTACAGAAGGATGCTCAAAAAAGAAATCAGGTCAGAAACATTGCTAAGTTCTACGTTTGACGAAAAACAAGACGGAGAATGATAATGGGGAACTTGCTGACCAAACCAGGGATGTGATAGAAACAAAATAAAATTATCTAGAGAAAAGTAACATCGTGGCACGGAAAGAAGTCAACAACAGAACCGATAAACAGTCACCATTGTTGTCCTTTAGCTCTCCAAGTTGTATAGGTCTTCAATCAACGTGCGACAAGTCCTCCTGTCACGTGCCATCAGCTCAAAGTCATTCCCTTTCTTTCTTATCATTTTCATTTCTATCTCCAGTTATCTTCCCCATGTGTTTTTGTCTGTCTACCTCTGCTTCTGTTAACACGGGGGTTCCAGAACAAGGACCACCCGGCAATGCTATCAACACGTTTCTTCAATGTGTGGCCCATCCATCACTAGCGTCTTCTTGTCATCTCTTGTTCCACTGACACTTGTCTGATGATGCATGTCATCAGTTCCACATTGGCCCACTTGCTGTATCATTTGTATCAAGCACCCATTTTTGAAAGTCTGTAACTTCTTTTTGTTTTTATCCATGTTTCAGAGATAAACCGTACCGTAGACATAAAGCGAACAAACGAACGAACTTTTCAAAGGGTTGAGAATTGGGCCCGTCTGACATTCTACCCTTCCGTTCTCTCATCTTTTATACTGACAGAGAGGGGGAGAGAGAGACAGCAGAAGGAAGTATTGTTCTGACCTACCTGTAAAGAAAAGGAGAGATCCAATTCCGTTTCCAACAATCCACCCGATGGAACAATAATCTCATTGGACCGTAATA
This sequence comes from Oreohelix idahoensis, assembly GCA_024509875.1. Taxonomy (NCBI): domain Eukaryota; kingdom Metazoa; phylum Mollusca; class Gastropoda; order Stylommatophora; family Oreohelicidae; genus Oreohelix; species Oreohelix idahoensis. Next base: position 129,609 of record JAMPIV010004038.1, read on the forward strand.
TCCTCTTGGAATTCTGGAAATGATACAAACACCAGTTTAAGGTACAGATACACAGACGATGAGAAGTTATGAGTCACTCGCTAGATAATGAGTAAGGGTGAGTGAGACAGGCAGACACAGACAAATAATTATGAGATCAACATTACATAATACTAAATGCCTTTCGGTGGTTTCCAGTTTCTAGGTAATGGAAGTTTTGGAACTATAGCAATATCGTTATGAATGATGGGTCCATGAAAATAAACACATATCACATCTTTGTGAACTCTGAACGTACCAGAAATTAAAGAATAATTACGTTTATATTGATCAATTTCCAATCAAATTTGTTGCTGTATGTATGTGTATGTGTGTGTGTGTGTGTACTAAAACTAATCATTATCCGCTGCCCATCTCCATATTGAAGGTCGGCTGTAATGGACCTATAATATCATTTGCCTCTTGTCTTGATGGTACACTCTGCTATGCTCCCACCTGTCCATCTCTTGATGTTATCTTCCCACTTTCTCTTGCAAGTTTATCTCCAACTCTTCTTTCCATTATGGTCTATCCCCTTAGCACTGAAACTACGAGTACAAATGGGCTAACATATTATCAACAACCGTCCACTGATGAGCATGAGAGAGGTCAAACGTGTGTTCTCTGTAAATAAAATTGTGTCATCTCGTGCTTTCTCAGCAAACATTGCTTCCAACAACTATTACCATGTGGCTCACGTACACTACTTCCCACGTTAGTCGGATCTTTTGCCATCAAAAGACCTTTTGTTAATACACAAGTCCGATGTATGGCGCTGAGCTCTATTTAAAGCTTAGTTCCATTATGTGGAGCGTGGCTTTCTTGTCAATTCTGGATCTGCTTTATTGAAAATCCAGATGTACCTTGTGAACTGTCACTTATCTCTTTCAGCATCAAGGATAACCTCTTTTTAATACCGTCCACACATGATCATAATCATCACCATTACCATTCAGCTCTTATGAAGCACAGAACTTCAATAAAACTCATACAAACCCTTCTTGTCCAGTGCCATCAGTTCGAGATTTTTCCAGGTCTTCTTTACCGCTTTCATGTTTATTTCCTGTTTCCTTCTTCGTGTATTTTCCTGTCTCCCTCTGCCTTCCTTACACTTGGGATTTCAGAACAAGAACTGCATTGTACTGCTATCAACAGATCGCCTCAATGTATGGTCCATACGTGGCACAGCATTACTCCTTTCCAGTTTGCGCACACGTGCACTCTCCCTTCCTAAGCAACCTGATTTTAAAAAAACCGTTATTCCAATCTGCTGGTTTTATTTGCTCTCTTCACGAACGTTATCAATTAATCTGTACTGCATTCTGCAGGAATACCTGTGTCAGCTTTCATAGGATGTTCTAGAAAGACAGTATGTCAAAGCTTACCCGCTATATTGAGCGTTATCAATCAATCAAGACCCTTAAGCTCTTCAAAGAGCATAGGCCTTCAATAAACACATGTCAAGTCTTCCTGTCACGTGCCATCAGGTCAAGGTCTTTCCACGTCATCCTCATCATCTTCACTTCTGTATCAAGTTCTCTTCTTCGTGTTTTTTTGGTCTACGTCTGCCTCTTTTACCCTGGGGATTTCCAGAACAAAGGACTGTACCTAGTAATGCTACCACCATTTGTCCTCACTGTGTGTGGCCTATCTATCGCCAGACGTCATTTTTCTCATGCTCGCTCAGTCTGTAGTTTTCTGATTGTTGTTTTTGTTGTTCTCTATGTTTTTTAGCCATACAATATGACTTACTTGACATCTGAGTTAAAGATTCTTATTTTTTGTTGGACTCCATTTCTCTTGATCTCCATATGTTTCCCAATGCAATGAAAGCTCCTCTTGCTTTTTGTATTTATATTTTGATATCGCTGTCTGTCCCTCCAATTTTGTCTATATTGCTACCAAGATATGTGTATGATTCTACATCTTGTATTTCTTCAAGTTCAACCTTGTTATCATTTCCTGCATTTATTCTAATTATCTTTATCTTTTTGCTGTGTATTTTCAGTCCCACTTGCAGTGACCTCTCATCGAGTATTTTCATTTTGTCTTGCATCTGATTACGGTTATAAGACAGAATAGCCAAGTCAACGGCAAAATCTAGTAGATCATCAAGCTGTTTAGTCATAGTCCGTGGGATTCAATTTCTGTTTTGTGACGTCGTTGTTTTCATAACCAATCTACTGCTAATAAGAAAAGAAATTGAGACAACAGGCCTCCCTGTCGCACTCCAGTTATTATCCCAAAAGGTTCAGTAAGTTGTCCTTCATGAAGAATTCAGCATGTCATGCCTTCACAAGTTTTCTTTATTAAGTAAATAATCTTCAGGGGGACTCCATAATGCCCTATCAATTTCCAAAGTGATTGTCTACACCAGCGGTTCCCAACCTTTTTTCACTTGCGTACCCCTTGGCAGCCCATTTCTATAAATTGTACCCCTAACATTAGCAAAATATTTGAAATTAATATAGTTGCTGTTATTCAAAATTTATAGATTATAACCAGAAATAAAGGGACCAACCACGGGATTAAATAACAATATAATAAAAAGGTGAACAAACAGTGCTTATATTTTTACATTTAAAAAATCAGAAGTTACAATAAAAATTAACACATTTAATTTATTAATAATAATAATAAAAACGTTGTTATTGTTAAAAGTTGAAATCACTTTTTATAACACACATGTCACGTGACCATGACAAATGTTCAGTGCGATCCTTGAGCTTGTTTTGAGGCACATAGTTTTTTTTTAAATCAGGTTCAAGGGATGTAAGATACAGTCTCAATTCTGGACCTGCATTCAGTTTACTACGGTATTTATTTTTTTTTATAAAGGTATAAGAAGAGAAAGCCCTCTCCACCAGCTCAGTATTTGTAAATGGCAACAGAAACTTAAGCGCCTTGTCGGTCAGCTGTTCATATTCTCTGCTGATGTCTCCCCAAAAGTTAATAAGGAATTTTCCTTTGAATTCAGCTATTAAAGTAGTATCAGTCGAAAGTTCAATCAACTTCTCTTTTTCGTTGATTGGGAAAGGGATTTACAGTCCAGTAGTTCTCTTTTCCAGGTTTCGGAAAGTACTTCTCGAAAGATGATTTTAGCCCTTTCAAGTGTTCAATTATTTCTCGCTCATTTCCTCGTTCTCAGATAAAAAATTGTGCAGAGTTTAAAATACCTCAGGCTGGGCTTTTTCAAAACACGACCTCCAAAAATCCAATTTTTTAATCATAGATTCAATTTTGTCTGAAACATTGAAGATCGTTACCGAGCTACTCTGAAGTGCCAAATTTAGTTTTTTTTATTTGTAGGAAAATATCCGATAAGTATGCAAGACTCTGAAGCCAATCACAGTCGTGTAACTTTGAAGTAAGTTGGAAAGGATGGTCTTCAAAAAAAAAGTTGTACTTCATGTCTAAGTTTGAACAGCCGGGTAAGGACTTTACCACGAGAGAGCCACCTTACTTGTGTATGAAGGAGCAGGGTAGAATGAAGACTATTCATCTCTTCACATAGTGCTTTGAAAAGCCTTGAGTTTGTGGACTTTGACTTTATAAAATTAACCACTTTCACAGCTTCATCAAGAACGACTTTTAATTCACCAGGGAGGCGGTTAGATGCAAGGCTTTGCCTGTGGATGCAGCAGTGGCTCCAGGTTATATTGGGGGCTACTTTCGTGACACGAGCGCGAAGACCAGAGTAGCAACCTGACATAGACTTGGCTCCGTCAGTGCATAGTCCACAACAATTAGACCAATTAATGTCCTTTTCTTTGAAATAAGAATCAATAGCATGAGATATATCCTCACCTCTTGTAAGCCCTGACAGAGGATGACAAAGCAAAAGGTTTTCTTCAACTTCATTGCTTTTCAAATACCTCACAATAACAAGCAAAACAGCGAAATTAGCGATATCTGTGCTTTCTTCAACTTAAATAGCAAAGAATGTACTATTTTTAATTCTACTTATGATTGTCGCTTCAACATCGTCAGACATATCCTGCATTCTTCGAGAAATTGTATTGTTCGAAAGAGGGATAGCGTTCATTTTGCGAACATGTTCCTCTCCGAGCATGCACAGAACGGCATCTTTTATACAAGGAGAAATTAAATTCTCAGCTATAGTATGATTTTTACCACATTTAGCAATACGATAACTAATACGGTAGGAGGCTTCAACCGCATTTTCGTTATCTTTGTTAGCTGACGACAAGTACGATGTCACATTCTGTTGTCTCGATAGGCGCTGAAAAAAATTGCGTTCCTTGTTTTCATAACTGGGGTGTTTTGTTTGTAAATGCCGCAAGAGTAACAAAGGTTTTATGCTACCATTGGATAATACTTTCCGACACACTACACAGTGGGGCTTAGCACAGTCCTCATCTCCTATAAACGAAAACCCATACTTCATTTATTCGTCACTGTATTTTCTCTTTTTAGCTCTATGTAAAACTGAAGATCGTGTCTTTTCACTATCCTGCACCAAAGTCTTAGGCGTGTCCTGAGAAGTACTTAGCGATTGATCACATTCCACATTGTTTCAGCTTTTTTACTGTGCCGGTTTTCAACCACTGATCCATATCTGATAATACATGAACTGAACAATTAATCACTTTAAGTTAAGTTAAAACAATGACAAAAACTACTGTATATAGAAACACTGTCCGCCATTACTCAATTTTTTTCGCGTACCCCTGAACGTCCTGTCGCGTACCCCCAGGGGTACGCGTACCACAGGTTGGGAACCGCTGGTCTACACTGTCAAATGACTTTTCATAGTCCACAAATCCAATGTCTTGCAGCCATGTCGAGACTGGGCATTTTGATTTTCATTATTTCTTTTTTGTTTTATTTCCCCACGTTTCTTTCGAACTTTTTTTTTCAGCCGGATTGATGTCGGGAATATCACGTGAGACTTTTCTGTTTAGGTTTACAAAATAATCCAGGTTCATTATATTAACAGTATTTAACCAGGTGTGCGCATAAATCAGAAGAAACACATCTCCTGCTATTCATCCCCCCATCGGTGAAGTTTTTAGGACCCCTCACTGCAGTATGTAGGCCAGCGACATGTGCTCAACCCTTTCTGTAATCTATCGACACTTTTGCTTTACCAGGGGGCATAAAACCTTCAAAACTAATGTCATGCCTTCCCTTTCCTGTCCCTAACCACACTTCCGCTCAACGTCTGTCAGTGTCTACTTTCTCCCTTTCACACCCGCCTCCAGTTCTCTTCTCCGTGTATTTGTCGGTTTTCCTCCACCTTTTCTATCCTGATAATTCCAGAACAAGGACTGCTATTCATCACCAGCGTCTCTTTCGCTGCACGTGCCACTGGTTCTATCTGGTTCTTGGATATTCGTTGAAGTTTTTATGGTTTCAAGTCTCTACAGTATATGATAGCCAGTCCCACGCCCAACCCTTCTTAGTAGCCTCTTACGACACTGATTACTAGGTTAAAACGTTACAATTCTTTGCTTCCCTTTCGGGTCCCTATACCACACGCACACCCGTAAACATGCTTAATTTGGCCCCATCCGCTGATATAAGCACAATTTCTTGCATGTGGCACGTATAATGCGATTGACATACCTGCATTCTTCACGCGATCAGAAGAGACGATTACAGTGGTTCCGACAGTACGGATCTAATGTAAAGATCTACACCACGTGGTTGTAATAATGACTAGTCAATGCTCCGAGGACTGACACATCTGCAGAGCAAAAAAAAAACTACAGCTAACACACACGTTTAATAGCACTACAAGGCAGTTATAGTTTTAGAATCCCGATGGTAAGAGAAACAGGGGAAGAATTGAGACAGATATATACGGTAAAGAGAAATGAAAACAGACATGACAGGGAAAAACATTGATATTACAGGACAGAACGGCTTACAGGGTGGTTGCTGATGACTTATGCTCCGAGGGAACTTGAAAGGTAAGGGTGATGAAATCACATGTTTAAGTGAAACATATACGAATAACCAGTACGCTAATGCGTGCAAGTATTTTGTTGCTGTGTTGAATACAAGCTACCTATATCCATTTCATTTTAGTGAATGCCACTGCGTTTTGGGGTGGTGCGACTATGTCAGCAGCGCCAGCAAACCACACGTGATTCCACGAGATCAAAATGGACAGTTACCAATGTTAACATGGAAGTCAAAAATAAAAAAAGGGAAACCTCAGGCCTGCGAACCATAAACAAATAATGAAAATACGTAAATAGTAGGCACTCGTTGAAAGAAAGAAAGAAAGAAAGAAAGAGAGAAAGAAAGAAAAGATGGGGGACAGCACAAAAGTAAGACAAGTCACAGGTAATCCGGAGATTCGATCCAGGTATATCCGAATGATGTCACCGCCTCGCTGCGAGAGTCAGCGTGTTAATACATACGACCAGCAAAGCACCTTAGTTACCAGTGTATGCCAGTGGGAAAGACAAGCAAACTAGAATACGTTCTTCATAATTGTCGGATCTGCTTGAGGAACAGACTGACAGAACGAACTTCAGTGCCGATTTAATCATTAGGAGAACTAGCCGGCTGTCTAGGGCGGCAAAATTTGAGGGGGGGGGGGGGGGTGGGGGGGGGGGGGGGGGGGGGTGGGGGGGGTGGGGTGGGGGGGGGGGGGGCGCGGGGGTGGGGTGGGGGGCCGGGGGGCCAAAGTTAAGTGATCTAAACAATTATTATAACGAAAAACGTCTTAAATTCTAGAGACAAAAAAGAAAAGAAATATTTTATGTGGTACGCCTACACAATTGTATAAAGCGCGTACACATATATTTATATGAGCACATTTATATGCGTGTTTCATGTGCGGAAATGTGCGTGTGTCTGTAATTACTGAGGCACCAAATGAACTGCTTGCCTAGGGCGGCAAATATACCCTATTTGCTTTGAGCGTCAAATTTCCTAGCCCCGGCCCTGCCCCCATCAACCACTCTGAGAGAAGAACTGTATGGCGATGAGAGAAACCAGATAACGACCATCAATTTTATGAACATTTATAACATATAAGGAAGGGAAACCCGAGGCCTGTAAACAGTAAATAAATATTAGACAAACATAAAGGTATGTTTTCAGGCACTCGTAAGAAATAAAGAAGTAGAACACTAGACAACAGACAAACAACAGACGTGAGTGGCTTACCCAGGATTCGAAAGAAAAAGCAGGATTCTTCTTCATCGCCCCTGAAGAATAAAACTACCACAACAGTTGGCCCTTGCAGAAAACCCGTGTAAAGGTGCTTTACGCGCCGAGCTTGTAGTGGATGTTTCTGTATCCACGTGATTTACATGATGATGATGATGCCGATCTCTTGCATAACATTGTTTCAGTTGCCTTTTACTATATCCTTTATGGAACAAAGCTACTATTTTTTCTTTGTCTACTCGTGGTCTCCCGGTAATCACACAAGGAAATCCTTTTTGAACATTAAGAAAAAAAGTAAACACAGAAAACTGTACCAACGGTAGCAATTTTCTTACGTCAGCTATGACACTGTATTTATGAGTAACGACTTAGGTATTTACCTGGGATAGTCAAGGAATCGCATAACTCCATTAGTCAGGTCAGTCTTATAAATAAACATATCGGACATTGGAGATAAGGAGGTGAAAAAAGTGGATGGGGGCGGGTATTGATGACAGTGGCTGTAACAAAGGCAACTTCCGCGCTTAATGGTTATTAAGAAACGAAAAAAAAAAGAGGGGCGGGGGGTGTCGATGACAGTGGCTGTAACATAGGCAACTTTCGTTCTTAATGTTTCAGGGGGAAGGGTCAGAAAGGATTCTATACTGTTTCTTGATTCACATTTTACAAAAAAAATGTTGTGAAAACGTCGGTATCTTAAAAAAAAAAGAAAAGAAAAGAAATGCAAGAACAAACAGGGATGGAACAGGCAACCCTCTCCCTCCCCGTATAAAATAAAATTTAACTGTCATTAATTATTAATAACCAGTATAGCCGTTCATGGATCTGGCAACACCATCATGTAAAACCAACTTGTACACTAATATTTAAAAAAACAGCCACTGAAAAGGGACATTGGTGGATGGATATAGGCTTCCTGAATGTAACGCCATGCTCCATTAGAAGCGAAAAATTATAGAAAAGATATGAATAATAAGAAATATAAGTGAACGTTTTTAGCAAAAAAAAAAAAAAAAAAAAAGGATCTTGGAAACTGAACTGATAAGTAAATCAGCAATTTGACTTCCTGTCAGCGTAAGTGGGTTATTGAAAAGTTACTTCCTATCTTGACATTTCTTATTTCCTAACAAAACACCAAACTAATTTATATGAAACAAACCACACAATAAAGACAATTAACTGCCATTTTATTATTTAAAATGCAATATCACATTGACATAACAACTCAACATGAGTGTGGCGAGAGGTTTTATTTGGCTGTAGGATCAGTATAGTACTGAAAATTACAGAAATAGAATTTCTGCGGAAAATGGTGAAGTCCCAGTGTCGGAGAGAACTACTGGTATCACAAATTAGTTACGGCTGTGAATGTTCTATCTCGAAACAATAGTAGAGAGGAGACCGACATAAAGTGCCACCTCCGCTGTGTAACTAACTGTGATATTAATAAACAAGGAAACAGATTTTACTTAACACTGATAAAATTGACAAGTCGTTCAAATACAATTTCCTTATTTTTATTTAGTATATACACTATCTACTCTTGTGCTGAAGGGTGAATGTTGAAAAATGGAATGTAATGAATTTGTAAGTTTACATATGATTTACAAATATTTATATTTATATATATATTTATATGTAAATAAATATTACACCAAGTTTTCCAATTATAGGAACAAAAAATTTATATCAGCTGTGCTGTTAATTAATTATAGTACATGGATCAGCTGTGCTGTTAATTAAGGATATAACACTTCTCAGCTATGCTATTAATTTTGTCTCTTGCTATGTTAATTCACGTTTTCTTCATTGACAGTTCTATGCTCACAATGCCGACAGAAATGGTACTAATGTGTACTCATCTCTCTTAAGTCTGTTCTTCTTTGTTTGGTTCACACCACCGGCAGAGTATCGTTCCTTTAGCCCACCCAAGACTGAGGGGGACCCAAGATGTAGAGTCTGGTCAACCTCTATGCTCCTGCGGAGTTCCAGGCAGCGGGATTGACTCGAACATACGACCTCAGGTTTTTTTGGACACAATTAAACCTGTAACAAAGCAAAAATAGGGGCTAATTTCTGTCCTCAAGCCCACCTATTTCTAGTGTGAGTGAAATGAGCGTGTCTCCGATGTATGCATGTGGGATGAATGACAACATGGCTCAGTATGATTTAGCAATAGCGAGACAAGACAGGTGTCTACTTGCAAAACATTCTTTCTGATAAACTAATACATGGATACATTCAATAATATAGATTCAATACATGAATACATTTAATACATGAATACATCCCATAATATAAATCAATACATGAATAAATCCAATAATATGTACACCTAGGTGTGATACAACAATGTCCTTCCCCCTATACTATACCACGCCCTCTCTGACAAGTGGTAACATATATCCTAGTATAATCTCAGTCAGAATTATTCTGGAATAGTGTGATGACTACGTTATGTGTCTAGGGTATGTGTATGATGAAGTGTAAGTCACAACAACAGACAGATAAACAATTTAATTTAATCCACTACACTTAACAACACTGTGACACTCACATACATATAACACTCTATGAGAATATCTTAAAGGAGGCACTGATAACTTTCAAATAACAATATGTATTCATTACTGGCATGAATGAATATGTGTCCTGATTCAACTACAAGGGAATCAGGAATCACAATCAATTTAAATTACAAGTTATGTACAGAATGTATTTAATATGAATATTGTAGTGACATATATTATTACAAATGTTCTATGTGTGTCAGTTGTGTAGTAGTAAAATGAGGTAATACTGGTTTTGTTTTGTTCAAGCTCTGTTGGTATTTGTCATCATGACTTCAATAGTTTGTCTTTAGGGACTACTATTGGAGATGTTCACAGTTCCTGATTTTAAGACAAGTAAATTCCCCTCTTAATGTTAATTTTACAAAGTCAGTTCAAGATGAGGGGACATAATGTTGAGCTCAGCTGGCCAAGTTAGCTTATCTGGCGTGATGGCGGCAGGAAAGGACTCCTCTGCTCGAATTCTCCTCTGGGCTCTGGAGACACCTCACTGATAGCTAAAAAGGACCAAGGAGTATGCTGTCCGACACTGGATTCAGCAAAGCTCTGACCAGGTGCTGCTCAGTACCATCAAGACCACTGTCCCTGAAATCAAGAAGGATGTACCTTCTACTTCATAACTAATTTATATTTTCTTTTTACACTGATCACAATACATCACAAACATTGCATTCAGAGCGTTAGGCCAACTGTCAGCTTCATTTGAAATACTTTATTCCAGTATTACCCTTCTTAATGGTTACTACGCCTCTGCAATTCCAGCATTATTTCTTTCTAGTCAATCATCCAGGTGTCAGTGTACTGTTTGGCCATTCCATGCCGTTTTACTTCTCTCCGACACCCTCTGTTCAGGCTGGAGCATTACAGGCTTTACCTCACGTTTGCCACTGAACTACACATATATATACAGGCATAAATCAACAATTCACATTCAATTTTCATTAAAAGATATTGAATGGTTCAAGCTTACCACAATTCATACGAATAAACACAGATACGTTGATTAGCAATGAATTCTGGCACAAACTGGCACAAATTTCCCTCTGCCTATGTTCCAGGCTTTTATTTAGCAAAATATATGCTGGCTTCAACGCACTGATGCTTTATCAAGCTATTTCAAACAAGTGGTTTCGAACTAACGCTCCCAAGTGTGTATATCAGCGAGTCTGACCAATGAGCCCCGTTTCGACAAGTGTTTGAAAAAATGTTACCTTTCCCCGTTTCCCCTAACAACCAAGATAGTATTTATAGCCCGACCAATCGTGGTTAGGCTTTCATTTGTTGCGCTCCAATCAATTTGGAGTTTACATGGTAGGCTATTTATGTAACGTAAGGTTTTTTTCAAACACGTTAAAAAAAAATCTTATGAGCAGAAATGATTTTATGCTGTCAGGCATCCCCAATATTTTATTTTGGGTATAATTTATTAATTCCTGGACTATTGGCGTAACGTTTTACATATTATTTGTCAGCAAGCCCTAAGGAACCCAAAAATACAACTTTTAAAGGAGCTACGTGGCTGCGTTCAAAATATGCAATTTCTTCTACCTCCTGTTTCGAAGATGTGCTGTCTGGGTACTGTTATGTTTTCAACCGTAAACCCATCTATTGTTATCTTTCCTAATAAGCGTTTTTTTATGATTTTTAAACCTAACTCTGGGAAAGGGTAGTGTATTTTATCACTGTCCGTCTGAAAAAAAAAGTTAGTGCTTGTAGCCTAACACGCGTGATAGTAGTAATTGTGTATCGCGCGACGCGTGTTTAATGTTCGGCTTTCTGCCTCTCCCTTCTCGCTATCCTTTTGTCCATCTGTTCGTTCGTTTTGGTAACGTAATGTAGAAAATGACATGAATGGAATTTAAAATTTAGGTCATTACGCAGTCTGCCTCTTAATGTTTTTCCAAGAAATACAGCACACGTTTCATTGAAGAAGGCGGGTAATAATACAGTAAGCTTTTATATCAACGTGAAAGCGTTACAATTTGCAGACGAAGCAGAAAACAAGGGGGATTTCGAGTACATTCTTTGTGACAGCACTGTCATTTTACCATTGCTCTTCTCTTTATTTATTTTATTTGTTAGGCTTCATATTTACCTAATAATTTATATATGTGGATTAGAATATTTCATGACACCTCCCCTCTTAAAACAGACATTATATGTCAGTCCTTTATTCTATATACACATAGAGAAATTTATTATTATTTCTGGGGTTTACGGTGATTCTCATCACACGGATGGCGGCTTAAAAAAATCCGCTCCCAAATTGGTTTTTCCAGATATATACTCAATGCTAAAATTATATGGAGCCAGAAGCAAAGACCATCGGAGTAACCTAGAGTTCTCATGCTTAGCCTGTGCTAAAAACGATAAAGGTTTGTGATCTGTTTGCAACTTAAATGCCTTCCCATATAGATAAATATTGAATTTCTTTATCGCCCATATTACTGCAAGACATTCTTTTTCGCTAGTTGAGTAGTTGATTTCAGCTTTATTCAACTTTCTGCTAGCATATGCCACTGGGCTTAATTCCCCATCCAATGCATCTGATTTCTGTAGTAGAGTTGCACCTAACCCAATATTACTTGCATCCGTCCTTACTATGAATTCTTGACTTAAGTCAGGTAATTTCAAAATGGGTTTACTTGTGAGCTTTTCCTTCAATTCTTGGTAAGTCATTTCACATTGTGGTGTCCATGTAATGCGATCTGGAAGTCCTTTACGTGTCAATTCAGTTAACGGTGCACATATGGAATTAAAGTTCTTGATATACTTCTGGTAGAAACCACATAATGAGACAAAGGATCTCACGTCCTTCTTGGTTTGTGGTCTCGGGGCTTTCTGTAGTTTCTCTAAATTCTTTGGGTCAGGGGTCATGTTTCCCTGATAAACTGTGTGTCCCAAAAATTCCAATTCTTTACATCCAACGCAACATTTGGTTGGTCGGGCTGTTAAATTTGCCTCCCTAAGTCGATCAAACAGCATGTTCAGAGAGTCAATGTGTTCCTCAAATGTTTCTGTTGCTATAAGGATATCATCCATAAAATTTGTTATACAGGGATTATTCAGAGGATCCAATAATTTTCTCATCATTCTAGAGAAGACACTAGGCGCATTCTTCAATCCAAATGGCAATCTATTAAACTCATAGTGTCCTTCTGAGGTACTAAAAGCTAGGTATGGTCTAACCTCAGGCTTTACTGGAATCTGATAGTATCCTTTACTCAGATCCACTTTTGAGAAATATTTAGCTTTATTTAGTCTGGCAAACAGCTGATTTGTATCCGGCAATGGATCCACCTGTCCTTCTGTAATAGCATTCAGTCTCCTGTAATCTATACAGAGTCTATGTTCTCCAGAGGGCTTCCTTAAGAGTACAACACCGGAACTATACGAAGACTCACTGTGCGAAATAATTCCTTCCTTCAACAGATAGTCTATCTCTTCCTTCAAAGCTTTTTCCTTAGCAAACGGAATCGAATATGGTTTCATACAGACAGGTGTGGAGTCTATGAGTTTCATATCATATTCCAATAGGTTTGTATGCCCTGGTCGGTCTGTTAACACCTCTGCATGATTATTTAGAACCTGTTGCACTCTCTCTTTCTGAGTTTTCGTTAAATGTGTACTGATTTTCACCTGTGCTGCTGTCTCACAGGGGTGTAATGGATATTCAAATGATGAAAGTGGTTCCTTTTTCATCTCCATGGCGATGGACAAGGTCAACAAGTGTGTCTCTTCCTGATGTTCTCTTTCCAAATATTTCTTCAGGAGATTCACATGATAGATTTTTTCTTTCCCCTTCTTATCTATCTTATAATTTGTTCTAGACACCTTCTCTAAAACTGTATATGGACCCTGCCATCCAATTTGTAACTTATTCTGACTCCCAGGCAAAAGAAGCAGTACTTTCTCTCCCACAGCCAAATTTCTGTCTTTCGCCTTCCTGTTATAATAGGCAGCATGTTTCTTCCTGGCTTGTTTCAAATTTTCATTGGCAAGTTTCCAGCCAGTTTTTAACCGAGTGGTCAGCTCATTCACATATTGGTATGAAGATGTAATGTTTTCCTCTGCCTTTTCACCAGTCCACGTTCTTAACAAAGCTACATATGGACCTTTAATTGTGTGGACCTATTTGTCCATGCACCGGTATGGTCTCTTCCACTCGAAGCTTTATAGTGATGATTTTTCCTCCCAGAATTATCATTCACAAAACGACCGCTACCAATTTTTCTTTTGGGGCTTTCTCCCCTCTTAAAATTCTTGATGAGAGATTTCCTCTCTACATCTTCTTCCTCCAGTTTTGTTTAAGTCCGATTGAGGGATTTTCGGCTTATCCTGGGGTAAGACATCTTTTTGCACTCTCCGCATAGTGGCCATTGTAAAACAGTTAAGTGAAGCTTGTCCGTGAAAAGGGGCTTCCCATTCCATTTGGTCCACTTTATCAAATCTATTTCTCTTTTTTATTATCAGGCCTAATTTTGCCCCATGGCGTGTCCAGGTCCTGATCCATGTTCCCACTTGTGGGTGTTCCCTCATGTGCTATGCTACACCTTTCTACAAAATTCTCAATGTCCCATCTTGCTTTGGGCCAATAATAATTGTGAGCCACCTTTTGAATGATGGTACCTATTTTCTCATGGTCCCCATCTGGTTTCACATGTAGGCTCCTTATTAATTCTGTCCTGTATCTTTTTGGAAGAACCAGCTGTCCGTGACCATTGGATCTAGCTCCAGTCTTCCTATACATCAACTTGTTTTTCATGTAAAAATCTCCCTTGCCTGGAGTTGTATGACAAGTTGACAATTTTCTGAAACAAGGCTTGAGTGTTTTTATCCCCAGCCTGTGCCTTCCTCATCTCTTCTGGAGTGGTATCTAACATAATATCCTCCTCCTGTCTTGAGGTCGACCTGACCTGAAGGGTTGCCATATACACAGGTTTCCTTCTGCAACGGTCAGTGTCATGATTGTCCATCTGACAATTTTTACACCACCTTTTTCCTTGGTTGAAAGATTTTCTTTCATCATATTTCCTTTCATCGAATTGTGGGAATTTATTTTTATTGTCATACCGTGGCCTATCAAATTGGTGCTTACCTTTATTTTTGATCCCTAGGATCAAATTTATTAAAGTTCTGTGGTGCCCTAAAGTTGTCCACCTGTTTCTTTTTATTACCTGTTACCTCTGCTTGAGCTGCTTGATACCTTTCAGCAACATTTAGCAACTCACCCAGCCTCTCTGCACCTTGTTCCATGAGAAACTTTCTCAGGTCTGGAGCCATGGACTCTCTTAAGTTGCTCTATAAGGACCATTTCCTTAAGATCTTGGGTTTTTCCCCAGAGAAGTCCATTTCTCCAAGTATGTCTCTATTCGTGCAGAGAACTGGTGATAGGTTTCACCTGACAGTAGTTTAGCATTCCTAAATTTTTTTCCTATAGTATTCTGCATTCTTTTCATACCTCACCAAAAGAGCCTGCTTTAGCATGTCATAATTTTCCTGATCACCTCTGCTCATTTTTGCAAAAACTTCATAAGCTGCCCCACGAAGTCCCTGAGATAACTTTAAGCTCCACCTTTCTCTCTCTAACCCATACGTGGTAGCTAATAGTTCATACCTATTTATATAGCTCTCAATATCATCGTCTTTCTCAACAAAATGATCTAAATGAAAATTCATAGCTGAGGTTGAGGCTCCTTGAGTAACCGTAGCATCAGAGGCAAAGGGACTGGCACCATTTTCAGGAGCATGGCCTTGAAACTCAAACTCCCTTAGTCGTAACTCATGTTCCCTTTGTAATCTCTTCTCCTCCTTTTCTGCTTCCCTTTCTGCAGCTAATCTCTTCTCTTCCCTTTCTGCAGCTAATTTTTTCTCTTCCCTTTCTGCAGCCTGTCTTCTTTCCTCGGCTTCCAATGCTTTAGCCTCTTTGTCAGCCTCAATCTGCAACCTCTTAGCCTCAGCCTCAATCTGCAACCTCTTAGTCTCAGCCTCAGCTTCAAACTGTAACTTCTTAATTTCCTTGTCAGCCTCTAACTTTCTTTCGGCTTCAAACCTTCTTTCTTCGCGTTCAATAAATTTGTCACATTCCGTAGTAACATAGGCAACCATAACTTGCCCATCTAATCCTAACTCTTTTGCAGTCTGAACCGCAGCAGCTCGAAATTTGGCCAGGTCCGCCATTGTCTATTATGTAAACTTATACAATGTCTAACCAACAATTCAATCTCTAATGGACAACACAGGCACCGTGAGCTCAACCTTATTTAATTCCACCCAAGGATACCTTTTAATTCTTATATTCCCTGAAGTGAATTACCCCCAATATTTTTAATAGTTAAAAGATTCAAAATCCCAAGAGCGAGACCCCAATATATGTGGTGAAGTGGGATGTTATAAATACTTATAGGGAACTTAGTGTACTGACTGAGATCAGCTGTGAAGGTATCTATATCTATTAAGAGTAGTGTATTATAGATAACCTTACTTGCTACCACATATCTCATATCTCAGTCAGAATTATTCTGGAATAGTGTGATGCTACGTTATGTGTCTAGGGTATGAGTATGGTGAAGTGTAAGTCATCACAACAACAGACAGATAAACAATTTAATTTATTCCACCACACTTGACAACACTGTGACACTCACATACATATAACACTCTAAGAGGATATCTTAAAGGCGTCACTGATAACTTTTCAAATATCAGTATGTATTCAGTGCTGTCATGAATGTATATGTGTCCTGATTCAACTACAAGGGAACCAGGAATCACAATCAATTTTAATTACAAGTTATGTACAGAATGTATTTAATATGAATATTGTAGTGACATATATTATTACAAATGTTCTATGTGTGTCAGTTGTGTAGTAGTAAAATGAGGTAATACTGGTTTTGTTTTGTTCAAGCTCTGTTGGTAATTTGTCATCATGACTTCAATAGTTTGTCTTTAGGGACCATTATTGGGAGAGATGTTCACAGTTCCTGATTTTATAAGACAAGTAAATTCCCCTCTTAATGTTAATTTTTGAAAGGACTACCTCCGCATTCGAATTCTCGGCTCTGGGCTCTCTGGAAGACACCTCACACTGATAAGCCTTAAATAAGTAACCAAGGGAGTATCGCTGTCCGACACTGGATTCAGCAAAGCTCTGACTAGATGGCTGCTACAGTACCATCCAAGGACCACGTGTCCCTGAAAGTCAAGAAGGGATGTACCGTCTAAGCTTCTAATAACTAATTTATATTTTCTTTTTTACGACTGATCACAATACATCAACAAAACATTTGCCCGTTCAGTAGCGATTTTAGGCCAAACAAGTCAGCTTCAATCTGAAATACTTTTATATCCAGTATTAACCCTTTCCTAGGATGGTTACTAACACCCTCGTGCCACTTCCTGAATTACTTCTTCATGGCTAGTCAATGCATCCCAGGTGTCCAGTGGTACTGTTGTGGGGCCAGTTCCAAGTCCATAGCTCCATTGAACATAACACTCCATTTCCAAATATATTCCATCGGCGTAAAACATCCAGCATCCCACACAACAGCCAAGCACCAAAGGCATTCCCACTGTCCACATGAACTATACGCGGATTTCCATGTATGGTTCCAGTATGTACAGGTATCCCATTCCATAAAAATCATAGATCCACAAATCATCCAATCATTCATAGGCAACAGTTGGGACCACATAGGAAAGGAATGGCATATTTTTCCGAGTCCCACCATGGATCATAATTAGAGGTCCAAATTTGCACATGTCCACCATACGAGGCGATGCAACATAGTGTCCCAAAGCATGTGGCACAATAGCATAAAAAATTTTCGAGGAATGTCCACAGGACCCACGCACATCCAGCTCAAATCAAACCACGATCTCACCCCCGAGACGGACCACAGCATACAGCCCTAACCTCCCCAGACCGCCACCCCATGTGACCATTCCCCTAACCCCAAATTCCCCATACCCTACCATATGAAACCAATGCCAAGAAAGCCATCATTCCATTACACCACCACCGAGAGACCACACCTTAATGGTGGACGGCGAGCAGCTGTTCCTATCCACATCATAACCACAGGCCCAAAATGCCCACAACAGTAATACAAAACCGATGCACCACCAAAGGGCATCCACAATGCATCACCAGCACACAATTGACATTCACTGTCCTGCAACCAGAGTGCCACTCCGCAAACGACCCTCCACACACAACCAGTTCCACAACGTGCACCCTCTAATTAGGCCATACCACAAACAAAAGAACCAAGGAACGGGCAGCAGTACTCCACATCATCCAATGACACAACATCAGAGAGAATGACAGACGTAACACCCTAAGGCCTGGTACATGGGCAAGCCAAAACAATTCCATTTTCCACCAAAGCATTCCATTTCCACAAGAACACGGATATCCAAATAAATCAAACGCATAAAACCAATCCATCCAGGGGGGTCCAGACATCCATAACAGGTCCCTATTTGTAATCCAAACATCCCATGTCCAATATGTTCATAGGGTCAATATGCCAGCATACACCAAAACGCCAAAGTCATGCCATGCGAGAAAAATTCTCAGCTTATAAATGAAGAAACACCATAGCTGAGTTGAATGACCGCAGACCAAAACAAAAGACCACATTCAATTCAGGTTATACATTATACCACAATAGGTATCGAAGAAACATACTCCACAAGTAGTGACAAGGGTAGCGCCATATGATCCATATGGTCCATAAAAATTGATTCCAACAGTGGATCAGTCCATAAGATCCACAATCCACCATATTGGCCAACATTCCCTATAACAAAATATGATCCATGCCAATTTCCATACATTTATAATAGAATGTTCCAAGTACAGATGATACTCCACAATGAAGTAAAAAATCCCAAATAACAGAGAGATCCCATATCCATTCCCATGAAGTCACCTCACAATGTACAAACTAAGCAAAATCCGAACTACAATAGCCATGCCTAAAATCCAGTCCAGTCCCATGGCAATTCACCATTAAATCAAATTCCATTGCCAATGTCCACTAAATATTGGCATAACATTATTCAATATTCAAAAACCAACAAATTAAAAACCCTTTACACACACCATATAAACATATACCCATTTCACCCAAACTATCCACCACAATAACATTCTAATCCCTATCCCCTACATACTTCCACCACACCACACCCCCATAATACATCCACCTCTCACCCTACTAATCATTAAATTATGCCCCCCCACAACTCCAAAAAAAACACAATAACCAATCCTTAGTTCATACTAATCACCCATAATTCACCTTAAAAACATACAACCACATCAATCCCATCCTAATACACTTAATTTCAAACCATATCCCCAAATTCACCACCCACCATCCACAAATCACCTAATAAACAATCTTCACCCCCAATAAAATTCATTAACCATATTAATCCAACCCAAATCATTATCCATAATCATACAAACTATTCCACTACAATATAACTCTACATATAAACTTACATAATACTCAACTACCATACCCCCAGTTATTCCATCCACCCCAAAACCCCAAACCTTCCATTCCATCATACCAACCTTACATCCCCAACAAACCCACATTAACCCCATACACCACACAACAACCATTAACATAAAATCCTAAATTCATATATACTCAATACTTAACCATTACCCATCCACAATCAACCATCCCAAAACTCCATACTCCCATAATAATAACCCTGATTTACCAATTAAAGATCCTCAATACACCACATTAACTTTACCAAAAAACCCAATTCTCTCCCCCATTACTAATCCAAATCCACAATACACCCCCCCCCCCATATCATTAAAACACATTCCCCCCTCCAACACATTCCCAAACCTTCAACTCCCCCAACAACCCACATCCACATCAACACTCAACTCTTTCCCCCTACAAACATCCTTCACACTCCACTCATTAAAACTAAATTCCCATCACCTATACCCCCCCATTTCCAAATCAATAACATCCATCCACACTCCCCCCCATACCAACACCACCCCCAATATTCCACATACAACCTATCCTCACCCAAACCATTTCAAACAATCCACCAATTTTCACATACATCCACTCATAACCTTAAAACCACACCTACAAACATATATTTTTACACCCCCATCCTCCACCAAATCCAATAATCTCCTACCTCAAAAAATCCCCTCTATCAACACCTAAACACCCTTAATAACAAACATCCCATAATAACTAAACCATCAACCCCTCCCAAAACCCATAGCAAACCAACCCCTATACCCTCACTCACATCCCACCCTAAAATACCCAGTAACTCAACACCTAACCCATTCTCCAATCACACACCCCAACCCACCATCATAAAACAAGCAAGACCTATAGCCTCGAATTCCATCCAAACAATTCACTCAACTCAACATGAACCAATACACTCACAATTTCTACCATTACACATCCCACACCACCCAAAATCCAAACTACAAACCAAACTATACAAAAAAATTCATTCCCTAAACCACTAACCCAATCATCCACCCCATTATAATATACCATTAAACATACAACACAACAAACCCCCCCCCAATACAAACTTTAACACTCAAACAACAACACCCTTTAAAAACCAACCAAACCAACAATCTTTAACAAATCCAACCAAAAAACCCATACCAACAAAAATACCAACAAACTCCAACCTCTATAACATAAAACCCATATCAATACCAATAAATTTTACCATCCCCCACTAATCTTCAAACCAAACTTTATAAATAAAAACACACCCACAAACTCACAACCCCCTAAACCCAACATATACAACCCTTATATTCTACATCCACATTTAACCCTAAATTTACACAACAACATAATTAACAAACACCCACCATTACCAATCAAACACAAAATAACCCAACCATTCCTAAACAAAACCATAAAATAACCCAACCATAACCACCCAAAATAAAAAATCCACCAATCTATAACCATTTACAAAAGTCACAAACATAATCAAACCACATCCAATCAAAACTTATTCATAATAATCCACCCCAAAAATCAAACTCCAATAAAAAAAAATTCTATTAATACCTATACTATCCAAAAACATTTATTCACAAACAAATTACTTACACCATATCATTAACAAATAACATCCAAAACCGTACCTCAAATACTAACTAATTACCATTTAAAACCTCCACAATCCTAAAAACAGTAATCATTCAACCCACCTAAAATTCCAATAATCCAAAATACTCTTTTTTTGATTTTTTAATTAACAATTATAACCTAACAAAATTAATAATTCATCAATATATAACAATCCATAAATCACAAACCCATTTAATTTTTTGATCACCATTTACTCATTAAAAAATTTCCATTCATAACCTTTCCATCCATAAATACTAAAATAATCCCACAATCATATTTACCATATAGCTAATATCATACAAATCTTATTCCCCAATCCACCACCACCAAAAAAAACCCTATCTCATTACCATTCCACTCAGATCAAACCAATCCAAAAAATATTATATCTCCAATTTTTATCAACCATATATCCCTACACAAACCCCCAACATCTTCCTCAACAACACCTTGCTTAACAAATAAATTATCTCTGTAATTACAACCATAAAAAACTCCCAAACCCTCACTTCAACAAACCCAAACCCCAACATCCCCCAAAAATCCCATGTTAATCATCCCTTACACCCACCCTTAACCCCACCCATTCAATAAACCCCCCCAAACCCACTTCCTTCACCCAAAATCCTCACCACATACACCCTACTACAAAATGACAAACACTACCACATACCACATACAAAATATAGTTCCCAAATTTTACACATTTCTCAGGAAAAACACCAAATAATATTGTCATCCTCTCCAACTCAAACAATCTCCCGGCCAACACTATCCATCTAACAACATTATCCTATCATGTGTATCACAAAACACACAGTATATCCACTAAAAATCAACACACAAAACCACCCAACTCCAAATATAAATCACTAACTTCCATCTCAATCTACATATCACCCACCATTCTCCCCATAGACCTGAAACCTATCCACATGAAAACAACAAAATCTTAAATCACAAGGTAATTAAACATTACCAACACCCATCTCAATATCACAAACCCACCAACCATAAAACAAACTAATCCACCATAACCACCAAACAATCAACACACATTCAATACCCACCTTATATAACTACCCCCATGTCCCCTCATCAATTCCTACCGTGAATAGCTGCCATACAACTTTCTAAACAAATCGTCTCATGGGCAACACATTCCAATATAGAAGTAAACTCCATTATATTTAAAATCTCCTCAATCCCATTCACCAAATTTTACAAAATACTCAACCCATCACACCCTAAAAATACTCATTGAACCCACACCCCCCAACTCAATCACCCACCCCCAACAACCAATCCCCAAATCCCCTCCTTAACATCACGCCCTTATCAAAATTCGCCATACCGATTTAATTTTTATCCCTCCATTTTGCTACGGAGGCTTCTGCGAACAACTCGCGCATAACACTAAAATTGGTCCAAAAAACATACTGGACTGTGTCATAACAAGTATCCAAATCCAAGATATTACCAATACTCCCAGAAACGAATTCATCCTTCAAACATAAAACTCGGACAAGTGGACTTCGCCAAAGTTCAGAGAATCACATGAGTACAATCTAGCTACTGTCATATCTTTAAGACTTTGAGCCATTCCATGCAGTTTTAGCATTCTCTCCGACACCCTCTGTTCAGGGCTGGGGGAGCATTACAGGCTTTTTACACTCACGTTTTGCCACTGAACTACACATATATATACAGGCATAAATCAACAATTCACATTCAATTTTCATTAAAAGATATTGACTGGTTCAAGCTTACCACAATTCATACGAATAACACAGATACGTTGATTAGCAATGAATTCTGGCACAAACTGGCACAAATTTCCATCTGCCTATGTTCCAGGCTTTTATTTAACACAATTATGAGCTGGCTTCAACGCACTGTTGCTTTATCAAGATCATTTAAACAAGTGGTCTCGAACTAACGCTCCCAAGTGTGTATATCAGCGAGACTGGCCAATGAGCCACGTTTCGACAAGTGTTTGAAAAAATGTTACCTTTTCCCGTTTCCCCTAACAACGAAAGATAGTATTTATAGTCGACCAATCGTGGTTAGGCTTTCATTTGTTGCGCTCCAATCAATTTGGAGTTTACATGGTAGGCTATTTATGTAACGTAAGGTTTTTTTCAAACACGTTATAAAAAATTTTATGAGCAGAAATGATTTCATGCTGTCAGGCAGCCTCACTATTTTATTTTGGGTATAATTTATTAATTCCTGGACTATTGGCGTAACGTTTTACATATTATTTGTCAGCAAGCCCTAAGGAACCCAATTTTCCCACTTTAAAAGAGCTACGTGGCTGCGTTCAAAATATGTATTTTCTACCTCCTGTTTCGAAGATATGCTGTCTGGGTACTGTTATGTTTTCAACCGTAAACCCATCTATTGTTATCTTTCCTAATAAGCGTTTTTTATGATTTTAAAACCTAACTCTGGGGAAGGGTAGTGTATTTTATCACTGTCCGTCTGAAAAAAAAAGTTAGTGTTTGTAGCCTAACACGCGTGATAGTAGTAATTGTGTATCGCGCGACGCGTGTTTAATGTTCGGCTTTCTGCCTCTCCCTTCTCGCTATCCTTTTGTCCATCTGTTCGTTCGTTTTGGTAACGTAATGTAGAAAAAGACATGAATGGAATTTAAAATTTAGGTCATTACGCAGTCTGCCTCTTAATGTTTTTCCAAGAAATACAGCACACGTTTCATTGAAGAAAGCGGGTATAATACAGTAAGCTTTTACTATCAACGTGAAAGCGTTACAATTTGCAGACGAAGCAGAAAACAAGGGGGATTTCGAGTACATTCTTTGTGACAGCACTGTCATTTTACCATTGCTCTTTTCTTTATTATATGTATTTATTAGGCTTTATATTTAATTGATAATTTATATATGTGGATTAGAATATTCCATGACACTTATGATAGGAGTATATGCGACGAGGACTGTTTGGTGATATATCAGGTTGGAGTTATAGGAGACAATAGATTGGAGTTAGATGCGACAATAGATTGAGTCCTGACAAGGACTGTTTTGGTTATATTGCAGTTGGTCTTATCTGAGACAATAGATTGAGTTATAGGAGACAATAGATTGAGTCCTAACAAGGACTGTTTTGGTTATATTGCAGGTTATAGGAGACAATAGATTGAGTCCTAACAAGGACTGTTTTGGTTATATTTGCAGTTGGT
This sequence comes from Oreohelix idahoensis, assembly GCA_024509875.1. Classification (NCBI taxonomy): domain Eukaryota; kingdom Metazoa; phylum Mollusca; class Gastropoda; order Stylommatophora; family Oreohelicidae; genus Oreohelix; species Oreohelix idahoensis. The sequence continues at coordinate 153,725 of JAMPIV010004038.1, forward strand.
TTTATCTGAGACAATAGACTGAAGTTATAGACTGACAATAGATTGAAGTATAGGAGACAATAGGTTGAAGTATGAGTCCTATTAGTCTTCGTCTATTCAATCATAATAGGAAATACAATCATTATACTTAATTTCCCCAAGATACAATCAGTAACCTGATAGGTAGTACAAATGACACACAACAAATACCAACGGTTATCGTGAATATATTTACCCTCCTAAGATTTTAAACTGGCCAGGTTTTGACGCGACTTAGCGAAGTAGGTTGCAGGTCGATGCCCTCAGGTAAGTTGTAAATCAAAGTGACAGCTTCTTCCTCTTCAGCTCTGGCGTCAAGTTCGGGATTGCGTGGTTAGCATAAAATCCGCTTGATTATATAGTCAGGTAACTACTTGAGGAAAGCTTTCGGTTGGTTCCTGGCGGAGCAAAATGATTGGTTTCCTCCGGTTTTGTACCTGGTCTCATACAGCCTAATTTTATTCAGTTTTCATCGGCCATCTTGCGTAAACAAGATGGCCGTTAATTTATTCTGTCTCAGAGACTGGTGAACGTTGATCGTTGATTGGTTGAAGCAAATCTGTATCTCGACATAGTGATTAACAAAGTAGTGGGTTACACTTCGTTTCACGACAATGAGATCCAGTTTGTCCAACACAATACTTCAGCGCCGGCATCAATTGTTGCTGTTTACTGTAACGTCAGTATATTGGACATTTTAGAATACCTGTTACAAGACATAACAGTCTTTTATATTTAGACATGCACTCTAATATAACCGACTAGGTTGAACGGGACGTGCCTCGCCAAAACGAGGCAAAATTTTAAATGGTTTTATTTTGTTTCTGAGAATTAAAATAAAATCAAACTTATTTTAAAATAGCAGTTATTGTTTAGACACTTGTTTCAGTCAATACAAGTAAACATATAAACATTTACAGATAGGAAGTGACTCTTCAATCACCCAGTAGAACCAATTCTAACACATAGAAGTGAGTCATGGACAATTAATAAAGAAGTAGGAAACACACTAGAGGAGGAGATAGACATGTGGTTGTATAGAAGAATGTTAAAAATACCATGGCCATCTACAAACAGTAATGAGGATGTCTTGAAAGTCACCAATGCGCAAAGGAAGCTTATTCCTCATGTTAGAAGGAGGCATTCCACTGTCTTTGGGCAGGTTATGAGAGGAATAAAGCTGGTAAATATTGTTACAACATGAAAATCTGAAGGGGAAAAATGCATAGAAGATAACAAAGAGAGAAGATAATGGACAGTCTGACACCATGGCATGGAAACAAAGTGAACAACTGAATTAATAAATATTATTGGAGACAGGAAGTCGTGGACAGAAATGATCGCCAAAGCCAGCGTTAGTTATGCTGCATATTCTAATAATAACCCTTTAGCTCCCTGTGGAGCACATGACTTCATCCAAGATGTGCTTTCCCACGTTTTCTTTATCCCCTTCATGTCTATGTCAGATTTCCTTCTAGGTGACTGTATTTTTTATTTATTTTTTTAGTCTTCCTGTATGTATCTTACCCTGGGGTTTCCAGGTTGAGAAACGTTAATGCATGCTAATACAATGAGGTGCCAAAAACGTGGCGGTTTCTTATCATGGCGAGCAAGTAACCCGCCAAATCATGACGGTTAAATAATTATGTTGTCCTATTTCTGCCTCATGAAATGGGTACCAGAGCAACTCTGGGAAGGTTAAGGCGGCCGGCGTGGTGCTGACCACATCACCCCTAGTGTGCCGATGGTCAAGAAAATATGGGCCTAACACCATATTCCCAATATGCCTCAGTGGGCGTGTAACGGGATCCTTTACCTTTTTTTACCTATTTCTGCTGCATGTCCTGATGACGTCACTAATTATCGTGTGGAAATTTCATTACTTTCCATTGTATTTCAACTTTACTGGATCTTTGTAGTTAAACTTATCATGACTTATGAAAAAAACTTAAGGCCTGTGGACTCTTTAAATGGGTGTTCAATTTAGCTTTCACGTTGCAATGCGCGCCGTTTCTGTATTTTAACGAAAATGCACCATGAAAAGATTGCAAAGCATGCGCGTTCGTTCAACGAGTGCTCAATTTAGCTTTCGCAGTGTAATCCGCACTTTTTCCACATTTTACCGAAAAGCTGATGCGATATTTTCATTGTTCATTACTGACGTTTCACTTAGACCTGGGTTTCTTAACCTGTGGTTCATGGACCTCTTGATGGTTCATGAATGGATTCTAGGGGGTCCGTGAACATAACTTACAATTTAAAATGAACATTTTTAAATTATGCTCTTATATATATATATGTGTGTGTGTGTGTGTGTGTATATATATATATATATATATATATATATATATATATATATATATATATATATATATATATATATATATATATATATATATCTTTCTTACTCGTTCCTCTTCTACCGTGAGTTGTAGAGGTTTGTAAGAGAGAGCGCCATACTATTCTATCGGCTGTCTTCCTCCTGGCTTGGTTCCATTCTAGTTCTCGGTCCTTCAAAGATTGTCTAATGTTGTCCTCCCAGAGGACTTTGGGTCGTCCTGGAGGTCTGGATCCCTGGCTCTTAGTTTCCCATGCTTGCCGTGGTAGCCGATCTTCTCCCATTCTGCAGACATGGCCAAACCATCTCAGTTGGGACTGCAGGTTTCCACATTGCCCTCATATATATATATATATATATATAGATATATATATATATATATATATATATATATATATATATATATATATATATATATATATATATATATATATATATATGTACATTTTTTATAAGAAGGTGTCCTTAGCCTTCACTGGACAATACAAGCGGTCCATAGCTTCATAGGACAGTCAAAGGGGTCTATAGCTTCATACGGACAGTCAAAGGGGTCCACAGATTCATAGGACAGCCAAAGGGGTCCATAGCTGCATATGGGCAGTCAAAGGGGCCCACAGCTTCATAGGGCAGTCAAAGGGGCCCATAGCTTCACAGGACAATCAAAGGGGTCCATAGCTTCACAGGACAATCAAAGGGGTCCATAGCTTCATAAGGCAGACAAAGGGGCCCACAGCTTCATAGGGCAGTCAAAGGGGTCCATAGCTTCACAGGACAATCAAAGGGGTCCATAGCTTCATAGGGCAGTCAAAGGGGCCCATAGCTTCACAGGACAATCAAAGGGGTCCATAGCTTCACAGGACAATCAAAGGGGTCCATAGCTTCATAAGACAGACAAAGGGGTCCACAGCTTCACAGGACAATCAAAGGGGTCCACAGCTTCATAAGACAGACAAAGCGGCCCACAGCTTCATAGGGCAGTCAAAGGGGTCCATAGCTTCACAGGACAATCAAAGGGGTCCATAGCTTCATAAGATAGACAAAGGGGCCCACAGCCTCATAGGGCAGTCAAAGGGGTCCATAGCTTCACAGGACAATCAAAGGGGTCCATAGCTTCATAGGGCAGTCAAAGGGGTCCATAGCTTCACAGGACAATCAAAGGGGTCCATATTTTCACAGGACAATCAAAGGGGTCCATAGCTTCATAAGACAGACAAAGGGGTCCATAGTTTCACAGGACAATCAAAGGGGTCCATAGCTTCATAGGGCAGTCAAATGGGCCCATAGCTTCACAGGACAATCAAAGGGGTCCATAGCTTCACAGGACAATCAAAGGGGTCCATAGCTTCATAAGACAGACAAAGGGGTCCACAGCTTCACAGGACAATCAAAGGGGTCCATAGCTTCATAAGACAGACAAAGCGGCCCACAGCTTCATAGGGCAGTCAAAGGGGTCCATAGCTTCACAGGACAATCAAAGGGGTCCATAGCTTCATAAGACAGACAAATGGGCCCACAGCTTCATAGGGCAGTCAAAGGGGTCCATAGCTTCACAGGACAATCAAAGGGGTCCATAGCTTCATAGTGCAGTCAAAGGGGTCCATAGCTTCACAGGACAATCAAAGTGGTCCATATTTTCACAGGACAATCAAAGGGGTCCATAGCTTCATAAGACAGACAAAGGGGTCCATAGCTTCACAGGACAATCAAAGGGGTCCATAGCTTCATAAGACAGACAAAGGGGTCCATAGCTTCACAGGACAATCAAAGGGGTCCACAGCTTCACAGGACAATCAAAGGAGTCCATAGCACAAAAAAAAGGTTAAGAAACCCTGATTTAGACAATTAGTAATATGAGGATTACCTCCAGGGCAGAGTTGCCCCATTCATCTCAACCTTCACGCATTCCTAGCTGATCAATGCCCTGGACGAAGCCATTTCATCACACTATAAAAATATCACTCGGTGATTCAATGCTTGTCAAACGACTCTGTAGTCAGCGTCGTCTACTGTGTAAATATACACAAGTGACGAGATTAAGTGACTCAGTGTCTGTACATGCGTTGGAAGAAAGATGTTTAATATAGTGCAGAAACGCTGATTGCGTGGTAGACGAAGGTTACCCAGTCCACATGGGTATGAAATCATATTTTACATGAAATCCATGTAAAAGAAAGTAAGAAACGATCGCATCTGCTTTTCGGGAAATTATGGAAACGGGGTGCATTGAGCGTTGAGTGAAAGCTATCCCACGCCGAGGCCTATAATCTATTTTACTCGGATTTAACAGATCTCTTCGCAAGTAACCTGTCAAGAAATGACGGAGACGTTTAATAGTTTATTTTCATACCAAAACAAGCCCCTCAATACCATTTCATGTATGTTTTCTTTTAAACTTTACCATTCTGTAAAAACTAATGACAAATGTGTGATTTAAAAAAATTACAGACGTTCATCACAGGCAGTAATTAAGGTGAGCGAGTTTTGATTCCACGCATTATTTTAGAGTCAAGCGTTACCAGCTTTCCTGTCATCATGAGACATGGCCAGTTTCTCGTGATCTCAGCTTTTGCCTTGACAATCAACAAAGCACAGGGGCTATCACTTGATCATATAGGTGTAAACCTACCAGCAGCAGTCTTTGCTCATAGGCAGCTTAATGAAACGCTCGCGCGAGGAAGGAACCAGAAATCTTAAACGATTTAGTTAGGACACAAGCTATCCGAAAAGATAACCGTAAAATTACAAAAAATGTTGTGATTGAAGAGCAGTTAAGTAATTAATAAAATTACATTCTATTTACCTATTACCACTTCTCAGTCTTCTAACTGTGCTGCTGATGCTGGCAGGTTAAGATGCTGGCTTTCATTTTTCTCCCGTCACTGTTTTGACTAGTATACTTAATTGTCCTTATAAAAACGGTGCTGATTAAATTTCTGAGTAAGACTAACACTTGTCCCTTTTCTCCTTGGCATTTTTGCCTCCTTGTGACGAGGCACGTTGCTTTCAACTAAACTGAGGTCCGCTGGTTATATCGCAGTGATTCTACTACTGCAAAGGTGAATTCTGCCAACTATAGTACAGTGCTGATAAATACTCAGCCATGAAAAAGAATGCTAGTGTCTACAGATAAGCACTGAAAACAGATACTAGCCCTGAAATTGTTAGTCCTGAAAAGGTCTGCTAGCAATTGCAGTGTTGATAAATACTAAGCCATGACAAGGACTGCTAGTGTCGATAGCTAAGCATTGAAAAGGGATACTAGTGTCTGTCAGCTAGAATGGCGAAGCCCTGAAAAGGGCTAGTCTTGGAAAGGGCTGCTAGCAATTGCCGCGTTGATAAATACTAAGCCCTGACAAGGAATACTGGTATCTATCCGCTAGCATGAAGAAGCCCTGACAAGGGCTAGTACTGAAAAGGAATGCTAGCTATGCCGACGCTGTGTACACTGCCCGGAGCCGAACTGCTCAAATGCGAACAAAATATGATCTTGTGATGATAACACTCGCCAAAGAAAACGTCCTAATTATAAACACCCGGTCGCATAACATACTTCCGGCTGCTTACTGTTTGGACAGCTACCAATAGATCAACAGCTGAGTGACACACGTGTGTTACCGGGGCGCGAAAGAGGAGCAAAAATACTAACACTGTACCGACCATGCATGACGTAAAAAGCGACTGAGGAAAGTTGAGCATAGGGCTGGTTACCCCCATCCCGTAAAAAAACTTTTTACCAAAAAACTTCAACAAACATGAACAAATCAAATACAGAATATAAATGAACTCAGCCACCCAAGACAGAAGAAGTCCTCTGGAAAGGAGGCGCATGAAGCAACCCAGAGAAAGCCGAAAGGAGTCTGGGTTGCCAGTACTGGCACCTGGAATGTTCGCACTCTATATCAACAAGGGAAAACTGCACTTAAATTGTTTAGATAGTGTACAATGTATTCAGCTGTAGTCAATAATGATGGGATATCATGACGCAATACTGCCTGATCTCTTTATAGCGTATCGCGGACTCGCTGGTCAGATAAGGTTGATAATATTTTTAAAAAAAAGATCGATCTATAAATCAACTTGAGCATACAGAAGATGTGATTTATTTCTTTACGTCTGGTTGTAGAGTTGCCGAGTTGGTAAGATATGATGACGACAGTGTTGGCTCAAAATACAACGAAGATAAGAAATAATTTTATGGACCTGTTTGTTATGTTCTTCTGGGCTGCAACGTGGGAAAAATAGCTACTTGGTGTGAAGCGGCCAGACAACTAGATATGATGTCTGGTGTTCTTGTAAAGAAAATAAATATTCGAACCTATGCCAGCATATGTCCAACCAAAAAGAAGCGTTTTGTGTGAAGTACAACGCTGATGATTTGGAGGAGTTTGCCATAAGAATTGGAAAACTTGAAAGTCATCCGCTGAGCTAATAGGACAACAATTTTTATCATCACTACAGCAACCAGTGGAACAAGCGATGAAAAGATATAGGCGATGGTTAGGACAGACATTGAGGAAACTTACTGATAGCATTAAAAGGTTGTTCTTGTTCTGGAATCCGTAGGGACAGAGAAGTAGAGGTAGACAACAACAACAAAAATAAATAAGAAAACCCAAGGAGATGAGAACTGGAGACAGAAATGAAAATGACGATGGAGACCTGTAGATGATGGCACGGGAACGAACGAACGAACTTTATTTTCAAAGGGTTGAGAATTGGGCACGCAGGCCCGTCTGACATTATGCCCTTCTTTTCTCTCGTCTTTTACACAGATTTCATTTATTCTCACTTACATTTTACCCATCAATTCAAGGAATTAACGTTGTAAAGGTAAAATAATAGCATACTCACATTCACAGTATCTAGTTATAAACATGAAATAAAATATGTTGAAAAGTACAAACTAAGTATTACCATGACACAAAATATGTTGAAAAGCACTAACATCATCATTAAACCTACATTCGATATTATATCATTTGTTCGGAAAAATAATCACACGGGACAAAGGACTAGGCATATGTCTGTTGAAGATCGATACTGCTTGGGGATGTGAAAGAAAAGTAATCACTACAAATGTTGAATAACTCCATAAACTTGGTTATATTGTTGCCAACCATAAGTACCGCCATAACTATGTTTACCCCACAAGTCGCATGGTGCATCCTGGTGTAGCCGCGTATACCGTAATTTTCTTCAGATACAGACTATATCCCACTACAAAAACAGAAAGAGGCACAGATTAACATATAAAATAAATTCTTATGAGAAACAGAAGATATTAAAAACGATGACATGCATTTTTTTTATTGGGGTCGAGCTTCGCTTCACGTGTCGCAGAGTGGTCATGTGATCTCTCTGACCAATCAGGAGCTCAGCATGTTTCCCCCGGCAGAAATTGAGAACAGGACGCCATTCAGTCAGGAAAGGAAAGCGAATCCATGCAGACGTGTTTTAGTCTAGCGCTGTGAAATTATTAGTTGAAGAGATCAACTTTAGACTTTTTCATCCATTGTGCATTCTAGGATGTTGTGTGATATTGTGTTTTCAGAATATTGTAAGTATTGACTACAATTGATTACACTTGGTTAATAGATCACACAGCTATGTCTACGGCAGACTTAGGTTCGAAGATTTAAATGAGAAAATGAAACCTAAAACCTTGTGGAGAGAAAATGCTCTATGAATTGGAGAACAGTAAACCTATGAATTCCCACATCAAAACAAAAGAAAGCTTTTGCATAAAGAACTATACTGAAGAGCCGGCAGTATATTTGCGAGGACAGAATCTAAATACTCAACGTAGGAATGCAGTAGAAACAAGGAGACAGTCTCATGAATAAATGAAGATTTAGAAAAGGTGCAAAAGGAATTTTGCATTAATGAAATGGTACCAGATGTTTTACTCAAATTGTTAACTGCTGTACATATGCCTGTATCATAGACATTGTTGTATTTGACCAAGTTCAGTTTTGCAAGTAAAGACTATTAAAAGTTATTGCTGTGAAACCCAATGCTGTTGAAGAATCATATGCTTGCAGTTGGCCATCATGCAAATAAATCAATGTACAGTAGAACTCCATTTATCCGAACCCCATGGGACCGAGCATCGTTCGGATAATCAAATGTTCGGATAATTGGATTACATAATGTATCGAGTACATGTACACATATTTCTAAAAATAATTAACCATTACAAGGAAAATACACTATAAAACATATTTACTTGTACTGTAATAATAATACCCACACTGTATTAGATCACTGTATCACCAAAATCTTTTATTACACTGCAGTGCATGTACTACTTGTATTAATTATTTTTGTTAAGAAAGAGAAATGTTTTCAAAATAACATTACAAACGATTCAAAACCAGGCGCAACTTACGTATGTATGTACTTGCACAGATGTAGCCCACTATTTAAAATAATGAGGAATCCTCTTTTGCACCAAACTGGATAGTCTCCTTTTGGCTGCTAAGTCCCGCATTCTCTTCAACAGCAGAAGCTGTGTAGGACAGCTGTCATCTTCTTGCTCGTACCAAGCCATCGCTGTTTCTAGTGCTATAAAGGCCTCTTCAGGACTTGGTCGACGTTTTGGTTTTTCTTCATAATCTACAAGTACTTCATGTACTTCTGAGGAGTCTTCATCATCGGTCACTACATGTATTTGGTTTTCTTCTTGCACAAAAGACAAAATTTCTTCGTCATTCAAAAACTGAAAACCAGAATCATTATCATCTAGCCACATGTGTGCATCATCTTTGTCACAGTCCGAAAATCCGGGCATTGCTTGAAACAGTTCCACAACTTCATTTATACAATCATCATTTGTGTCCACTGCAGTAGTTTCATTTCCTCCTTTTTTCCCAAGCAATCTATTCCAAGCCTTGTTGAGATTATCTTGTGACAGGGTGGTCCAAGCATCAGCTAACATATAGCAGCAGTCTTTGAGATTAAGCTTTTTGGAAAACGCCACCACACTTTCTTCATCTTCAGCCAACAATAAACGACGCAGGACTTCCTTCTTGTACATCTTTTTAAGCTTTGCTATAACACCCAGATCCATTGGTTGAATCAGTGCTGTTACATTGGGAGGCAGAAAAATTACTTTAAAATTTGCATCAACTGCATTCAATGTATCCGTCTCTGGATGAGATGGTGCATTGTCCAGTAGAAGAATTACTTTTCCAGTTTTCTTTTCTTGTTCTCTCAACCTCTTCACATTTGGGATGAACTGATTTGTATACCAATCAAGAAATATTTCACTATTCATCCAAGCACTCTTCTGTGCTTTGTAACACAATGAGAGACATGTCACATTCTTTAAACAACGTGGTTTTTTGGCTTTGCCGATCATTAGCACCGGTAAACGATGACTTCTACTGGCATTCGCGGCTACCAAAATTGTTACTCTCTCTTTGCACTTTTTAAACCCAGGGGCAGCTGCTTCGCGCTGAGATGCAAGTGATTTTTGAGGCAATGATTTCCAGTATAAGCCAGTCTCATCGGCATTATACACATCATCGAGTGAATAACCTTCTTCTTCCAAAAAAGCTAAGAATGTTTCTTTAAAATTTTTAGCGGCAGTTGCATCGCTAGATAAAGATTCCCCTTGAATCTCCAATTCTCGTATGCCATGACGAGATTTAAAGTTTCTTAACCATCCCTGGCTAGCCTTAAAGTCAGGAGGACCGTCAAGTTGATTGTTGAACTAAAGTGCCTTTTCACACAACAGAGAACCAGAGATAGGTTCCCTTTTGCTTCTTCTTTGCACAAACCATATATACAAAGCCTCTTCCAATTTCACATCTTTCTCATTTCTCATGGATTTACGTTTCTTCGACCCATTTTCACTATCAAATTTCGATGCAAAACTCATAATTTTATCCTTGTTACTTTTGATGTCAGAGACGGTAGCTTTCCCAACATTGAAAATCCTCGCAAGTGAAGACACAGTTTCACCATGTCCTAGTCTCTTGATAATTTCTGTTTTCGTTTCAATTGACAAAACATTGTGGTTCCTTTTATATGCTTTAGGCCTACTGGAAGATGCCATATCGCACAGAGAAATACTTGTACACCAAAATTATTCTACTGTAGTAGCAGACACAATTATTTTAAGTTGAACTGTCTGTTTAGCCAGTGTTCTACCTAGAACGCACACGTACACTGGATTGGTAAACCAGATATTAACTGACTTTATGATCTAACTGACTTCCTGTACGTAAGCGACCGACCATTAGCCCATCCCATTCTCTACGAATTGTTCGCACACATTTGAAGTTTGCCGCATCAAACGATTCAGAATTTTAGTCTAACGTGACTGTGGCATCTGATTTTTTTTTCTTCTGGAAAAAGTGTTCGGATAATTGGATGTTCGGATAATTGGGGTTCGGATAAATGGAGTTCTACTGTATCATATAAAAACTAATCGCTACAGGTGCAACATAAATAAAACCCATCTGCTCTAACACAAAACATCCTAGAGGATTATCCCCGAACCTGGTAAACTCCTGTATGCGGACCACTGGCCTAGGGCACCAATTTGTTTAGTCAAGTTCCTTACGTCTGCCCTTTACATGTATGAAAGAAACTTATTTGTTGCCTACAGGACACTAGTTTACAATGATTTCGTGTACGTTATTTGATGTTTCCTAGTAAATACATTATGTTTACCTTGTGCTTTAAACAAATTGTTGTTTGTCCTATTTATCTTGGTACCTGGGTAAAACCTAAAAACTAACTGGCACAGAAAGAGTTAATAATCGTCTGTACGCTACCAGTTACAGTCACACACACACACACACACACACACACATTGAATGCTGACTAAGCAAGGTAATCCCATTGCAAATACCGCCTTAGGGGAGTCAAGTGTTAAGACTTCACCATACTAGGTCCAACTTTTTTATGATATGGGATGACAAGGTCCCTTCTTCGCTGTGTTACCTTCCATAACTCAAGAGCAGAGCCAGATATCCATTTACAGCTGGGAAGACTGGAACGCAACGCTATCAGGTTTCGATCTCGAACCCCGGTAACTTCCACGCGAGACGAAAGCGCTGCTAAGTGCATGGGGTAAATGTGCTCAGATCGATGGTGTGTCAAGATCGAATGAACAAACAACCCTGTTGCCGTTCGGATGGCCCTGGGTTCGATTCTCCAGTGAGCCTATCACTTCTGTTGTTTTTCTGTTGTCTAGTTTTCTACTTTTTTATTTCTCATGAGTGCCTGAAGAATACCTTTATGTGTGATATATTTATTTATTCAAGATCGAATGATTAGTTTAGCGATGCCTGCAGCTGAGGTCCACAAAGCAATGAAATTGGATTTGAATGCGGTTACTGAAGATGGAAACTCATGAAGACGGAGAACAATAAAATCCACAACCAATAAGTTAACATATTTTTAATAAATGGGCGCTTGCGCAGCATAGAAGAGTTAAAATGATACAAGATCACCAATGTGGAACTGATGGAAAGAACCACACAAATACCAGTGGAGCAAGAGGGTAGCGTTGGACAAGAGGGTAGCGTTGGAGTATGAGGGTAGCGTTGGACAGGACCAGCAGTGACGAAACCAGTCAACAGCATTATAAGGCACTCCTTGGTCTGGAATTACGAGAGAAAAAGAAATAGAGGAGGGCTGAAAGAAGGGAGTTGGAGAAGGACGTAAATGGGATCCATAAGACATGGAATGATCTTGAACGGAAACACATGACGGGAAGGCGTAGCACAAACTTGCTGAATGCCTATGCTCCACAGGAAGTTAAGAGTAATGATGATGGTGACTGAACTGTTTGTTTTTCGTAAATCATGTAAGACGCTTCCGGATTCTAAAGAAATATAATAATGAAATATTGGTACAGAATCAGTTTGACACTAGAACGATACAAACTAAACACGGGACGTTTCGGGGTTAACCCTATATCAGCCGCAGTCGTAAATGGGAGACAAGGACACAAAACACAGACACGTTAAGAAAAAAACACAAAAAAGGACATTGCGAATTACACATTAAAAAAATAAAAGGTAAGAAAAAGATGAAAAGTAGAAGAAAAAAAAAAACAGGTAACACAAGGGGAAAAGTAACACTACATAATCAAGTGAATATTTAGACCCAGGAAAAAAGAAATATTAACACAAAGAATCTAACAAGCAAAAATGAAAAAAAAAGGGAAAAAAAAGCGAAATAGAAAATTAAATGATTAAACAATTAAACATGTAAACAATTAGCCTGTGGTGATTTTTTTTTCCTTTCAATAAAAGATATCCTGTTCAACCTTTGATGGGTTTTAATTAGGATATACAGTGTGGTTAATTCAAGACAATAATTCTGATATCAAAATATGACATCCTCTGCCCACCCCACAAAGTCCAAACAGAGTAAATCAAATATGCAAAATTGTGTGAATGTATTTGTTTATACCTTCCCCCTTTCCATAAAAAACCAAAAATAAAAAATCCAAATAAATTAATATAAACTGTCACGTTGTTAACAACGGGGAGAAGGCTGGGAAATCAGGATGACACCCAATCAACCGATCATCTGCTATCATCAACAAGCATGATGAGACCCCACCAGAGTCCCACTATCTCGCCACACCATCACTGAACCTTAGTGGTGATATTTGTCGTGAAATGACGTCTGTTTCACATCACGAATTCTAATAACTCTGTCCCTACGGTGCGCCATACACTGTAGAAAGATAAAATACACCGACCAATGAAAACACTTTCTTGGTCCCGTGTTTACTATCGCTGGGAAAAATAAAGAGGGCAAGACCCTATTTGTGTAACATGATTAACTTCGGAATTTTACTACAGCAGTATGGAAGAAGTACCACTTGGCAGAAGTTATCAAAACAATATTAGGGATGTAACTCTACCCATAAGTAGTAATACTTTTACTAATACTATGGTAGGACGGGAGAAATCTTAGGTTAAATGCATTCGAAGCTTCAGATTGGCCTAAGTTTAGCAGTTTAAATTATGCACAACAGAAAATGCAAGTAGTAACCAAAAAGCTTATTACATAGATATGTAAAGCCCAATTCCAAGTATAATGTAAGTGTTACGTACATTTATTACCTACGGGGGTAGTCTTCGGTCCTGCCAAATGTACGCACCAGTTTTATATAGTTATATTATTTGTGCGTTCGATTGATTCACGCACTGACGTGCACAATGCTGTGTGAGTTGCTTTGGACGCACGTGTAACCTAGTTGAGTAGTTTCTGACGTCATGAATGGGGCAGCTCGGACCATATTTATGTCCGCTGTGTTATCCTTTGATTTTGGTAAATGTGAAGTAGCCATCAGTTGTATTCGTATCTATTGATCTTCATGGCGAAGTCAATAGTGGAAGTATAAAGTAAGTGTCGCCCCATTTCTTATGGCATGTTTATTTATGTACATTAAAGTATCAGGCCGCTCCTATTAATGGTCTAGCGGGAATTCATCGTAGATGACATTCCTAGAATTGGACACACGGAGTCGATAGCCTTTGAATCTTTTCGTAGAGGGAGAATACCTACAAGAAATCAAGTTAATGAATTTATATGCTTCACATGTTTAATATGCTGTTACTACAATGCCAGAAGCGTGGCATAGAATGGGAGAGGTTAGTCAACTGGAATCTCTAACCTGTTCGTATTATCATGTATGACTTTGTTGAAAACTATATATAACGGGATGTATGGAGAAAGTCTGGGATTATGAAGTATGATATGGAAGAATTTTATCCTGGAGTATGAATACGTTACCATGATGTACGTCCTTGAAGGAAGGTCAATGGACTTGAATGAGCGGAATATTGTATGGTAACAGTTTTGTGATCCTCAGTCACTTGAGTCAGAGGACTTTATTAGTAGAGAATCTTCAGGAACTTTAAAAGTAATTATCAACATGTTGACGTATGATTTCTGCGCCTGTGACGATGTTAGTCTTGTCCACTCCGTATGTGCTGTGTTGAATAAAATCTATGTACAGTCACCACCGACTTCTGTACTGCCAGTACTTGCCCAGTTCACCCAGTTCAATACTACTTGTTGAAGTTCGTTTGAAGAATATTGTTGACATTCGTTCATTTTAACCATTCGCGTTTTAAGCTACCACTTCACCGGTATAAACTGAACTCAATGATAAAACGGAGTCAACAATAATTGGTATGCCAGTGTGGTCTGGAAATATCTAACTTCCAAAGAACGTACTCAATACTTTTCTGTGAAAAGAAGATTTTAACTTTCAAGTCACCAACATCTCGAACTTGGAACCCAGTGGGATGAGAAATCAGATTCAACTTACGTTTACCAAGGTCAAGGTCTTCAATCAACCTCCACGTCAAGTTTCACAGTGACTGATTACTTGGAGATCATCTCTTCATCATTATTGCGTGCGAGCTGTAATCTAGAGAAGCAGAACGAAGTATTTTATCTGTAGACGTACATCCACGGAGACGAGGCACATTGATTTTTTTTTACCTGCACGCGAGATGAGTATAACGTGTTTCCGTTGTACACTTTATTACGCTTAGTTGTGCCTTCCGTGATATGCCCACATTCATATTTTTCGTGTTAAGTGTTATATGTTGTGTATTCTTCGTGGGAGGTAGGGAGGTTGATCTGACGAACGAGATCCATCTCGAAGCCAATTCGGGCTCTTCGTCAGACGTTCTGTAGGACATTATTTTGCAGACTTCCCGCAGTGGAATGTTCCTATGCGTGAGCATAGAAGGATCTTTGGTCCACTGTGTCTGGTAGTCTGTGACACCTGACTGTTTTAGCTGTTTCGTCAAGTTTTAATTGTTGTTTTTGGTAGTTATTTTTACTTGTACCTTATTTTCATGATGTATTTTGCATGTGATTATTGTCCATCTTACCTGACTGTCGTTCAGTTTTTTTACAAAGCATATGTTTTTACACTGTGTTGTCAATTGTCTTGTGCATTATTTGATCGTAGATGTCATCGTAATTTTTTACGACATTCTATTTTAGTTCCACATTTTATTTTATTTGATTTCTACGACTGTAGTCATTTGTCTTGATTATCGTGTCGTGTCAGTATTGTGCTATTGTCTGTCACGTTATTGCTTTCACACCATTTCATGTTATAAATTACATTATTAATTATTAATATTATTGCCTATTATATAAATTGATTTACCGTTCTAGAACAGGAACGAAAACCACTAGTTGTAGTAACAATTTTAAGTAGTATTATTACATAATAAAATTGAATAATGGCTACCTTAGACTATTTCATTAAGCAAGCAAAAGCTCTTCAGATGGCTCCTGAGGAAGCAAAAGCATTTGCACTTGCAGAATATAAGAAAGCTCAAGAAATAGAAGCTGATCAGAGAAGGTTAGAAACTTTACGTTTGGAAAATTTGAAATTTGAGGCAGATCAAAAAAGAATTGAGGCTGAGGAAGAGGAGAAAAAAATGAGATTAGCCGCTGAATTGGAAGAGAAACGATTTCAGCGTGAGTCCGAACAGAAAAAATTCGAGGCTGAAGAGCAATTTAAAAGAGATGCGGCAGAAAAAGAAAGACTACTTAATATTGAAATGGGAAATAAACAAAAGGAAATGGAAGAAAAAAGATTAATAGCTGAAAAAGAAATGGAAGTTAAACAAAAAGAAATGCAAGAAAGAAGATTAATAGCTGAACAAAACACAAAACGACTTCAGCTTGAGATGGAAGAGAATGAAAGAAAACGACAGCATGAACTGAAATTAGCAGAGTCAGAATATGAGAGACTTAGGTTAACTCAGGAAGCTAATTCTCAGAGAACTTTTGAAAGCCAAACTTCATCCAGACATGATAATTTTAAGGAAATTCACCTTAAATTACCAAAATTTAATCCCCCGTCTGATGACGTGATATTCTTCCTAGATAGGTTTGAGGCCACTTGTGTGTCTTATAACGTGGATAAAGCTCTATACTGTACATATTTATCCAGATTACTTACAGGGGACGCATTAGCAGTTTATCATACCACCAGCATTGGTGAGAAAAATGACTATAATGCTCTTAGAGCGGCACTTCTGCAAAAATTCCAAATGACAGAAGACCAATATCGATCAAGATTTCATACATTACTACCTCAATCTAGCAAAAATTTTAGTGATTTTCTGTCACAAATACGACTAACATTAGAAAGATGGATCGAATTATCCAAAATTGAAAAGTCGTATGAAGGTCTCTTCGATTTACTGATGCGCGATAAGGTACTTTCGTCTGTAAATCCTACATTTCTCGCATTTTTACACGAACGGAAACCTTTATCTATGAAAGACTTAGAACAGCATGCTAAAAATTTTTGCACTGCTCACCCAAACATGGATCTAAGTAATGCACAGATTAAGAATGAATTGCCTGTTGCTTTTGCAGCACAACAAAACAATTTTTCACGCAATCGTTCTTTTAGTGCTGACAGATATGTCAATAAGGGAAATAATGACAATTTTAACAATGGTAATTTTTACAAAGGGAAGCAATTTCAACAATCTGCTCCATTTAATGTTTCTTGGAACCAGGCTCACAGATCGCGAGATTTTGGTAACAATAATTTTAAAAATAATCAAGGACATTATAATAAACAAAACTGGAGATCAAGATCTCAGGGTCCGCAAAACAAACAATTTTTTGGAAATAAACCATTTTACCAACATCATAACGATCATTATACAAATTATCGGACTCATCCAAATTTTAACTCTAGCAGAAACTACAATTATGGCAATTTTAATGACAAAAATCAAAATCGATCGCGTCGACGAGATAGATCGTTGAGTAATACGGATAGACATTCTAATGTCGCTTTTAGTGATACACAGGCTAACATTGAACAGGGTAAAGGAGCTGAAACTCATAATGCTATGTGTTGTTCTCTTGATTGTACCCAAGTCAAAGATTGTTCAGAATGCTCTACTCTTTTCCAGCCCAGGGCGATCACGACGCTGCGTTGCGGACATACCTTGCCTAGTCTACCTGCAGTCTGTACGGCCACTGCTGCGTCAGTACACCAGGGACAGGGCTCTCTTAAGTTTAACAAGGGATTTGTCAACAATATTTCATGCTCTCTCCTATTTGACTCAGGTTGCAGCACAGTCGGCGTCCGGACTTCGTTGATCAACCCAAGTTGTGCCACGGGCCGGGTTGTCAAGTGTGTAACGTTTGGTGGCACAATTGAAACATTTGCCACTGCTATTATTGATCTTAATACACCATTTTTTTTTTCAGGAAAGATTCAAGCTTGTCTCCTTCCGAATCCAATTTGTGATTTAATACTTGGTCGCATACATGGTATTAAAGAGTGTACACCACAGCAAATTGCTGAATGGGAAGAGCGACATATTCAAACTGCAAATGCAGTAGTTACTAGAGCGCAAGCTACTAATATGTCGCATGATACACCTATGGAACCTACAGTTCATACCACTTGTGATGATGATGCTCCTATTTCACGGGAGTTGTTTGCAACATTGCAAAAGAATGATGATTCATTAAAAAAAATTTTTCAGTATGTGAACAAAAATAATACCAGCAACAAACTTGCAAAATCTAGACATGATTTTATACTTAAAAATGGGATTTTGGTTAGAGTAATACGAGAAAAGGATTCATCCTTATGTTCTCAAATTATAGTCCCATCCTGTATGAGATCTCGTATATTACGACATGCGCATGACTCGCAATGTGCGGGCCATATGGGTTTTTTTCGCGTACCAAATCCAGAGTGCTTTCGGCATTCTACTGGCCAGGCGTCCATAAGGACATCACTCTCTATTGTCGGTCCTGTTTGATATGTCAAGAAGTTAAGGTACGGGGTCCATTTCATGCGGCTCCTATTCAAGCTGCGGACATCCCGATTAGACCATTTGATAAAATGGCTATAGACATTATTGGTCCAATGCTACCATCTGCTAGAGGGCATACGCATATCCTTACGTGCATTGATATGTGCACTCGCTGGCCTGAAGCCATCCCTCTCAAGAACACTTCATCTGCCAGTGTAGCAGAGGCATTGATGTTAATCTTCTCACGCATTGGTTTTCCACGGAAAATCTTGTCGGATCATGGGGTTCAGTTCATTTCTGAATCCATGTCTCAAGTTATGAAGACATTAGGTATAGACAGATCTCTAAGTTCTATTTATCATCCGATGTCAAATGGGTTAATTGAGCATCTAAATAGGACACTCAAGCAGTTGTTGGGTAAGATAACTCAAGACCACCCACAGGACTGGGATCGGGTCCTACCCGCTTGTCTCTTTGCGTATCGCGAAGTACAAAATCAAGCAACGGGGTTTTCTCCATTTCAACTTGTTTTCGGCATGCAACCACGCGGTCCGATGTCGTTAATCCACGACTTATTGGTTGACGAGAATATTGAAGAGGAAACTCAATCCTCTTATGAGTATGTGATCTCTCTGAGAAAGAGAATCATAGATGCTTGTAGACTAGCTACTGCATCATCCGAACAAGCCAAAGAAAAAGCTCGTCTATTTGCAAACAAGTATAGACGTCTTCGCCAGCTCATACCTGGTGATGAAGCTTTTGTATTACTCCCTGCGCATAATAATCGTCTTTTAATTACCTGGAGAGGTCCTTTCAGGATCATCTCAAGAATATCCGATGTCGACTACATCGTTGATGTTAATGGTAAACATAAAACCTTCCACATTAATATGTTGAAGGAATATTACTCACGTCCTGATTATCTACAATCAGTGTTCCAAGCAACCTCCTATTCAACACTATTCTAGTTTGTCAGTCATCCAAGAAGAGGAATCTTCTTTCGATGATGTACAACTACCAATACCAGTTGTACCACTCCATTCCACTGAGAAATGGAATGATGTTACTATCTCATCTACTCTTACTGATGATCAACGTCAGCAAGTCTCTAATATTCTACACACGTATGAGGATGTCCTCACTGACATCCCAGGTCATACTTCAGTCATCCAACATGACATTATTCTGACTGACGATACACCGATTCGAGTTCGCCCATATCCTATTCCTTTACACTTTCGTGATAAGGTTGATAAGGAATTGGATGAGATGCTTCAATTAAATATAATTGAACCATCTTCATCACCATATTCTTCTTCTATGGTAATCATTAGGAAGAAGGACAACAATATACGTCTTTGCGTAGATTACAGGAAATTAAACAAAGTTACAAAATTCGATGCGGAACCATTACCTCTTTTAGACGACTTATTAGAGAAATTGTCTCATGCCACATTCTTTTCGAAATTTGACCTTTCAAAGGGTTATTGGCAAGTGCCATTAACCCCTAAAGCAAAGCCATTCACCGCTTTCTCGACGCCACGGGGTCTTTTTCAATGGAATTTTATGCCATTCGGTCTAATGAATGCGCCAGCTACCTTTGTACGCATGATGTGCCGCATATTGTCTCATCGTCCCGATGTCATTACTTATATAGATGACATCTGTCTTTTCAGTGACTCTTGGGATGAACATATTCAGGGTTTAAAATCTTTACTTTCTACCTTACGGGATTATAACTTAACAGCAAAACCTTCAAAGGCTTTTGTCGGTTTTCATGACATCTCATTTCTTGGTCACCGTATAGGTCGCGGTTTAATGTATACAGAAGACAGTAACGTCTCTAAAATTTTAAACATCTCAGCACCTAAGACAAAAAAACAAGTGAGGTCGCTCTTAGGACTAATACAGTTCTATTCTAAATTCATCCCTCATTTGTCTACTATAACTGCACCTCTTTCTTCGTTACTGAAGAAAGGCACATCTAATGTAATAAAGTGGTCGCAGGATCATCAAACGGCTTTAGATTATATAAAACAATTTTTTTCAAATAAGCCTTTTTTAAGGTTGCCTAACAAAGATCTCACCTTTGTTCTTCGCAGTGATGCTTCTTCCTACGCTATCGCGGCAGTTTTGATGCAGGAATACGGAGGCACCTTATTTCCGGTTATGTACGTATCCAGAAAGCTTACGACAAGCGAGATGAAGTATTCCGTTCTGGATAAAGAGCTCCTCACTCTTGTCTGGTCCATCAATAAACTGGATCGTTATCTCCTCGGATCACACTTTGTGGTGGAATCCGACCAGAAAGCTCTTACAGCACTGAACACATGGAACGTGAAGTCATCAAAGTCAGCGCGTTACGCTATTGCGCTTCAACCGTTCCATTTTGAGATACGAGCTATTCCTGGAGTACAGAATGTGTTTGCAGACTGTCTTTCAAGATGCCCTAGTGAACATGTCGAAATTAAACCACTTCCAGATGGTGAAACGTCCTCACAGAAACATGAATAACTTTGTACATGGTCACTGATTATACATCTGTGGAGACTATGTGTAGTTCTGCAGTATTCGTATATATATAACTTTCAGAATATACTTACATATGGATTATAACATTATTTCTTGTGAAGTAACGTTTTGTTAGAACGGGAACAGTGATATTAAAGTAACATTTTTTTTTTAGTATGGAAACATTGGTAAGAGTGACAAATAGACATTCACTATTGTTATGGAACAGATTACACTACATATCGTGTTCGTAAACTTATTTCAGACATGGTACATTTAGAACATATTCTTGTCGATTTAACTAGTTCTAAAAGAATATGAGTGAAATTGAAATCAATTAGAATAAATTAGTATAATTCAATTTAATCAATTTGATTGATTATAAATCACACATCTACTAACTTTATTAGTGTTTCGCAATACGTGTATTCACGTATCCCACTACATGATATCTCACTTTTAGATAACTAGTCAAACTTACTAGTGTTAGGAAATAGTAAGTGCGTTGCTTCTTAAAGTGTTTAATGATGCTTTGTTTCATTTTGCATGTTGTATTTTAAAATTTTCTGTTTTATTGATTCTTTCATCATTGATCATCATCAGTGTTGCTGTTCATTTTCATTTTTGAAATCATATGTTTCAAATTTCTTTTAAAAAAATTTGGTTGAATTTTATTATCATCTTTTTTTTATGGTTTATTTCATTTTCATTTTCAACTTCTTTTTACTTCGAATATTACCACATCGTTCCAAAGTAGGTCGATGGTGGATGTGTGCTTTAATGCATACTATCATTTAGTTATATTGTTTTCATTTAATATTCTTTTCTTAATATGATATAATTTTATGCATGTCATAAATCTTGTTGTAGTTTTGACTCACCTCTCTCGAGTAATTAGTTCGAAAAAAATTAATAGAATTAATTTTTTTAAGGGGAGGTGATAAGGGAGCTGTTACGTACATTTATTACCTACGGGGGTAGTCTTCGGTCCTGCCAAATGTACGCACCAGTTTTATATAGTTATATTATTTGTGCGTTCGATTGATTCACGCACTGACGTGCACAATGCTGTGTGAGTTGCTTTGGACGCACGTGTAACCTAGTTGAGTAGTTTCTGACGTCATGAATGGGGCAGCTCGGACCATATTTATGTCCGCTGTGTTATCCTTTGATTTTGGCAAATGTGAAGTAGCCATCAGTTGTATTCGTATCTATTGATCTTCATGGCAAAGTCAATAGTGGAAGTATAAAGTAAGTGTCGCCCCATTTCTTATGGCATGTTTATTTATGTACATTAAAGTATCAGGCCGCTCCTATTAATGGTCTAGCGGGAATTCATCGTAGATGACATTCCTAGAATTGGACACACGGAGTCGATAGCCTTTGAATCTTTTCGTAGAGGGAGAATACCTACAAGAAATCAAGTTAATGAATTTATATGCTTCACATGTTTAATATGCTGTTACTACAATGCCAGAAGCGTGGCATAGAATGGGAGAGGTTAGTCAACTGGAATCTCTAACCTGTTCGTATTATCATGTATGACTTTGTTTGAAAACTACTATATACTATATATAACGGGATGTATAGAGAAAGTCTGGGATTATGAAGTATGATATGGAAGAATTTTATCCTGGAGTATGAATACGTTACCATGATGTACGTCCTTGAAGGAAGGTCAATGGACTTGAATGAGCGGAATATTGTATGGTAACAGTTTTGTGATCCTCAGTCACTTGAGTCAGAGGACTTTATTAGTAGAGAATCTTCAGGAACTTTAAAAGTAATTATCAACATGTTGACGTATGATTTCTGCGCCTGTGACGATGTTAGTCTTGTCCACTCCGTATGTGCTGTGTTGAATAAAATCTATGTACAGTCACCACCGACTTCTGTACTGCCAGTACTTGCCCAGTTCACCCAGTTCAATACTACTTGTTGAAGTTCGTTTGAAGAATATTGTTGACATTCGTTCATTTTAACCATTCGCGTTTTAAGCTACCACTTCACCGGTATAAACTGAACTCAATGATAAAACGGAGTCAACAGTAAGCTTTAAATGACTAAAATCGCATCAGGAATAACGAAGATAATTTAAAAAAAGTAGTTTTCCTACATCGTACGATAGGCTAAAAGGTACCCATATTTTATGATAGGTATTGCATTCCTCGGGAATTCTATCTCTTACGTCCGAGGCCAGACTATAGACTTGCCTAAACAAACTCCGGTTAGTCACGATTTGAAAATACACAGAGAGCGGGGAAAAGCAGAGCATATACTCGTATTAATGCCAGCATTTGCCTTCTGCACTTGTTAGCAGACCTTAATCACATATTGAGGGCCAATCTGTGTGTGCCTGAGGGTAAGAACGAATCTATGTATATATTTATGAATATATTTATGTGTAATTATATTGATTAATTCATCTGTGCGATAAGACGTGGTTTGATGTGTAGGAATGGACAGTGTGTGCTGATGAAACTTACAGGCTCATGTGTAAATCTAGAGGCAAAGCCCGCCTTCGGAAAATATTTAAAATATTGAGAATGATGGCCAAAGTACAACTGTAAGTTTGATAAAGTATTTGAAGAAGTATTTCTTGAATGGAATGAGACACCTACCAGGAACATAAGGAAAGATGAAAGGGATTGTAGTACTGTATAATATGACCTATTACTTAGTAGTTTTATTCGCAACCAAATTATTGTATAGAGGCGAATCATGGGAAACGAATGATGATTAAGAAGATAGAAGAAAATTATGATCACACTGAATTAAAATGATTGTTGCTACTATACTATACCTTGTGCATCTGCTAGCATGCTAATCTGAAACTGTCTATCGTCCTCATCTATGTCATAGAGGGATATGGATAGACAAATACAGGGATTGCGTTTGACTTTGTTTCAGGTTTAATCATTTAATCCTGAGACCTAAAGCCTACAAATAAGAAGAGACTTCTCTTACTGAGAGTGCAACGAATGCAGTGCCAGTCTATGATAAAGTGCCCGCCATTTCGTGTGTACTGTTGGAACATTCTCATCTGAAGATTTTATCCAGCATCAGAGGGAGCCATCTGCAGTGACTCAGCTAAGTTGCTAAACAAGCAACTGTGTAGCGTATGCCGGTTCACCAAACAAATAACCGCATCCAGTTCATGATGCAAAGAACAGTATATAGCTCAATTAGATTGTAAAGATAACACTAATAATTCTTAATTGAAAGATCAACCAAGTTAGACTGTCTACCAAGAGATAGACATCTTACCCAAGAGAAAGACATTTTTGTTGAACTGTTCTTATTTATTTAATGTTGTAAAATATTTGATTTTTAATGCTTTTCCAAACAGAAAAGAGAAACTGTTTTAATAAATTGTAAATATTTACCAGCAGACTTATTTAAATTCTTTAAGTTAAAGTTTTATTAACTGTTGGTAAATTGTAATTAACTAACTACCCCTAGCAGAGTCAGAAACACTATTAAATATCATAATCACAGAGCAAGATCAGGAGAGGTAGCAGTTAGGGACTCAGAGTACTACATCACCATCTTCTCTGGGAACTTACATAGCTTGACCCTACCTTTGTGTCTATACATCCTTACTCTCTTCAGAGAAGGAGGTATTACTGATAAGACCAGACTCCTATCTGGCACTATCCTGGTATCCTCTGATACACCTGTATGTCCAGGATATCTTACTTTTTAATAACATCTGAACCTCTCGCGACAATATTTCGGCATGTAAAAATGACCCATCACTGAACTTTAGTGGTAATATTTCGGCACTGTTTGCGACACTGAGGAAGGGTAAACCTTGAAACGTCCGTGTTTTGATTGTATTGCTACATGCCCCGTAAAGCTGACTCAATACATATGTTTATTATTATTATGTTTACATTATGTCCATTTTTACAGCAGCACAATGTAATCTGAAATCTGTATGTTTGTAGCATTTACTGTGTGGATAACATGTCTGACATAATACAGCCATTATGTTATAAATCTTGAATCACATTTGACTGTTAGTTTTATTAGTTTGCAAGCTGATTTAATGCAACCTTTAAAAGGTCCGAGAAATTTAATAATAATAAGATTGGTTTGGTTTTATGGCCCATCTTCATTGTGCACGGACAGATCCAGTAGTGCTCTGATCTCTTCCCTTAGATCACACAAGGAGGATCTCAGCACAGTACGCGAACTCCGTAGCACCGGCGGGAATCCCAATGTGTATATAGGAATCATACATTCTATAAATATTTTTGTGGAGGGTACGTTTTTAATTTTTAAATTTTGTCAGGGCAGCGGCCTTATGGCCTACTCTTTACGATTTCCAACTGCTGAGGGATTTTTAACGAGCGCAACATGCACATGAGACCTCCTATTTTTTTCGCCCTTATCCAAGAAGTCTATGCATCCGATCTCACTACCCAGGAGACCAGGGGGAGTATGACATCAGTAGGACCACTGGTTCTGAAATAAATGTTCCATACATTATATTCCCTCTACTGGGAATCAAACCAGGTACTTTAAGAATTAGAGGCGAACGCCACACCTCTGAGCCAGTCTGAAATAATAATAAGAGTAAGTGGTGCAACAAAATTGCTAGCCATGGAGTCTATTCCGTTCTATATCAATCTGCCTATTTTTTGTTTCGATATTAATGTGACTGTCTCACACAACTATCGATAAGTGTCCTTTATTAATACTGTTATGTGAGCATGTACTGTGCACAGTTTATAACTGTATTGTCCTTAAAATCTGCGGACTCATACTGTAATGTCTGGGGCACTGTAACACCACTAATATGGTAGAACAGCACAAGCAAAAATATCTCCAAGTCACTGGTACAATTTCAAACTATATTAGCAAGACTATGTATTCAAGAATGTATATGAATGCAATAGAAATGATCAAAATACAAATCACCACTCTTGATATCAAATTATCTATGCTTCAAATGGCAATACAAAAATTACCATACTTTACTCCAAAGGCTTGGAGTACAATATAACGACCAGTCTTCAATAAGAAGTGACACTTCTTCTTCTTCTTCCATCCTTAGCCATCGACCGACAAAGCAGTCAGAGGCCATCACGCCTAGTGGCGTCTCACAGGGCAACAAGAAATTGATTGTTGTTCCGTCACGCCTAGTGGCGTTTTTAGGGCAACAAAAATTAATTGTTTCCGTAATCAGAGTGACTAGCAAGCGGGTGATCAGCCCACTGTGCGCAAGAAGTGACACAATCACTTACAAATACATTCCTCTGATTGTAATTACAGGAAAATATATTACGGCACAAAGATCAAACCAACCAATTACCATCCACTACTTACTAGTAGGAAATACAATGACACCCAATTACCAACCACCTACTTACTAGTAGGAAATACAATGAACAGCCATGTAACCGAACACTCTCTCTCTCATATCACATCTGCACCAGATGGGTTCTCAGCTTTCATGCCCTTAATCTGAACTGCCAATTCGTGCATGCCTAATTCTCACAACCAATTATCAAGGTGCCTTTTTGTCGGCTGACTCATTAACATCATGGACCCTTAGCTTCA
Source organism: Oreohelix idahoensis (assembly GCA_024509875.1). Taxonomy (NCBI): domain Eukaryota; kingdom Metazoa; phylum Mollusca; class Gastropoda; order Stylommatophora; family Oreohelicidae; genus Oreohelix; species Oreohelix idahoensis. The sequence continues at coordinate 179,960 of JAMPIV010004038.1, forward strand.
CTCACAAAACTGTTTCATGTTGTAAACAATGCATAAAGATTTCACAGGCAATGTCTGTCTTACTATTTGTGCTCCTTACAAAGCATAGGTACTCAACAGCCACAGAACCAGCTGAGAGAATCACTAAAATCACAATCTTGTTTAATTCTGCTCAGTCTGTCTAAACTATTCCTCCAAGTTTACTCCCACCTATTTTGTTGTGTTGCTGAATCATGCTTTCCTCCACTCCCCTTGTTGAGGACATCATGCAAGTTTACTTTGCTCATCTACTAATGACATCACTTTTTAACAAATGTTTGCTACTTTCAGTTGTGTAGCAAACCTCTTTCAACTATTTACCATTTTCAACATGGAACTGTTGGTTATATCAGAACGTTTTTAAGTTAGTGTGATATTTTCTTGATTAAACTAATGCTATCAAGAATCACCAGGAGATGCAGCTCTGTTCTTGTGAAGCTAAATGATTCATGATATCGTCAATGTTTCCTGAAGATATCATTAGTGTCAATTACCGATCCTCTTCTCAGACATAACCCTTCCCTGATGTCGCATAGAGATTTATGATCAATAAATTTTCTATATAATTTTTTTTTTCTACCCGTGTCCTCTACTTTATTATCGCTCTTATGTCCTTTTCCTGTTTTGTTCGCATTCGTTCGTTTGCGATAAATATTACTTTCCCATTCAAACTTTCGCCTGTTTCTATTCTCATTTAGAAATGCATTTATTACATAAGTTGTCAGTCCCTGCACGAGACGACCCAGACATGATGGCAGACATATTGTCGACATTTTCCCCTGTCACAGCGTTTCTTCAGGCTAGTCTCTCGGCGTGAAGTGTGATATGACACTTATGCAGCGCTCTGAAATGAGACATATAGTCTGATATTTTCATCGGACACGGGCGTTTCTCCAGGTTAAGTTCTTGGTGATAGGTGTGATATGACACTCATGCAGCGCTCAGAAATGAGACATGTCGTCGCAGAAGGTGTGAAGACGCACGTTTGGCAGTTATGAGCTAGCGTCTAAGCAGACGTAAAGTGTTAAGACGGAAAGGGGGAGAGAACGGCGCTGTTGTCGTGTTTTGAAATAGCACGCATCCTTTGTCCATTTAAGATATATCTTAACCGGAGTTTTAGATTTCAGTCACTCAGTAACTTCGCAGTCAAGACTAGAACGACCTCGTTCGATTCCTAAGAATCTCTGTTAATAGAAGCATCAATTAGTTGGTCGAAGTGGTTAAAGTTCTTAGTAGTTCTGTGTTGAGGTAAATATATCATATATCTAGTATTTTGAGAGTGATTTAAGTGTTTAGTCGCCTATTTCATTTCCACTAGTTAGATTTTTGTGCAGAGAAATTAATTTATAAGTTTGGTATATTGTCTAGCTGACGTGTTTCAGTGGAAAACAGAATAAATTATATTTCTAGCTTAAAACTCATGCAGCTATAAATAAATTTAATTTAACTGCTAATAACCCGTCGTGAATATTTCAACTAAATTATAAATGCCCGATTCATCATTGAGTATTGACGAAATACGTATGTATTTCTAATTCATGATGACTGATTTTATGATATAACTTATTTCACGGGAAGTTTTAAACGATAAGTCAAGCCTCCGCTTGCAGTTGATAATGTAAGTTATATCCGAGTACATAGTATGTATAGTATTTTATATGCTGTTTTTCTTTATTCAGTGAAACTGGGGTGACCCAACTTTGCCAGCGTTGTAGTACCCGAGAAATATCTGTGAAGAACTAAAACATTTTCCTTAAAGACTTGGTGTATAACCTTTACAAGAACTTTAAAGGGTAAATAAAGTAACGGGCCCATCGAGCCTGATTTAACTCTTCCAGAGACAAACTCTCTAGTACATTTTCAGCCTTTGTGGCAAGTAAAGATTTACAATCATTGACATTCCGACATTTTGACGAACCGTGGGTGTGAACAATAATTATCTATTGAAAGAATTTACCAACCGATCATCTTCCTAAATAAGGGAAACCTCGTGATTCTGACACTGTGAGCCCATTTAAACTTTCTTACCCAAACTGATTCAAGTGACCTTAACAGTAATCTTAAAATAAACTGGTGAAGTGAATGCTCCCCGGAGCAGTGGAAGAAACCTGTATCTGCAGAGCTGGGATTCTCTTTATCCAAAGAATACAGATTCACTATAGAAAAGTGTCCTAAAGTTTGTGCCAGATGGCGAACAACAGCACGATTGTAGGTAAGAATGTATGACAGGGATCCCTGATGAAAGAACCGAGTGAAAGTAGACTGAGTGAGTTTCTTTTGATAACCATTTATCCGCCCATTTTTGTAATTCCATTTATGCAAATTGTTGCTAATGCAGGTATATTTTTCCTTGGGATAGAGCATACTACTATCAAAGGCTGTTCATACCTTTAAAAGGGAAAATCATTAGACTACCACAGTTGTATCCGTGACTCGTTGGGGCTATCATTTCTTTATTCCTTCTAACAGGACTGGGCTATCCCTCGAGGGAAAAGATCATAACTGTGGGTCTATCATTCCTGTAGAAATTCCTTGATTTTATGACTATTTGTATATGTTTGATGAAATTTTATATGTTGTGCTGGAAGTTTATTTTGATCATTAAACTTCACAATTAAACTTAATCAGCGTGTTGGTCAGTTCGTTCCAAAATATCTATATAATCATTGTTATAGTTTTCCCACGTCTGTGTGTCTCACTGTCGTCAATTTGGTGTGTGCACGTGAGTGGTAATATATATATATTAATATATGTAGTCACTAGACTGTCTGACTCCTCTAAATCTGTTGTAGAAGATAGGCTGAGAAAGAGAGAAGATTCTCGATTTCAGAGACAGCCTCTATTGATTTCTACCATCTCACTCGTGGAACTCTATTTCTATTATCATCTCTCACTGTGGCTATCACTCATTCTAATCTATTCAGAGGGGACCAAACTAAGTCTTAATCACCTATCACAAATCTACGACACCTGAATCCAGATAAGCCGATCAAGCTGCATTTAAAAAAGAGGTGACCAGACCATTATATTTTCTGTTTGTCCATGTACTGATGAACACAGCTGAAACTTCAACTCTTCTGTTTCTCCATGTACTGATGAACACTGCTGAAACTTCAACTCTTCTATTTCTCATGCTGCCATCATGTTCTGTTTTATTTCTATGAGTAAAAGGTAAAGGTAGTACCATTGAAGATATTGCCACAGGGGAGTTAAGTGTTTGAGACTTCACTTTACATACTAGGCCTCAACTTTATGAGTTGGGGTGACCAGTTCCTCACTACCTTAGCCTTCCACAATTTAAGAGTAGAGTCAGGTGCCTCTTTACAGCTGGTTAGACTGCAGCATGATGCTATCAGATTTGACTCTGTAATTTTGCCCTGCGACGCAAGCCATTGTGCCACCTGATGCTCATTTCCATCATTAATATTATTTCACATGTACAACATATCATTTTCATGATTTCTTTGTTGGTTATCATTTCTGTTTAGAAGATTCTAATTATCTGTACAGTTACATAATACCATAATGCTATGTCATCATTCAATTTAAATTATGGCATAGCTTGCCCATTGTCCTTTCATTCCTATGACATAAAATAACTAATCAACAATGCCAGGAGTGCAAGAAATGATAATATCTGTGATATGGTTTTTAAGATTCTAAACAGCAGGATTATTTTTTAACAGTTACTGTGGTGACCTCCTGCCCTAAATTTTAGAAACCCTAATCAATACTACATTCAAGCCCATATTATATCATAACAGCCAAACTCACAAAAAAAGTCACAGTCTGCAAAATAAACTCCTCACATAGATCATGAAGGTCCCTGGGGAATGAGGCTGTAATCTCATAATGTAAAACTAACTGCTACAGACACCACACTGCCAGACCGCATGAATACTTTTTTGTGGGGTTCCTGCAAAGGGATCAGCTACAGTGGTCCACATGGGCCCCACAGAGCAAAACGGAAATGAAAATGCATCATTTGAGAAAGGTGATCCACAAAACAAGAAGAAATTAAATAAGAAATATCAGAATTAGTGAAAAATATTAGAACTAACTAGCGATTTCAACAACACATAATTGTTATATGTATCAGAAAAATAAACAGACCAACTTCCATCGTACATCCTATATGCTAATCGTATGAAAGCTGGGCAACAGGAAGAACCAGCAAAACTGATCAAAGCATTAAAGAAGAGAGAATAATCAAGCCATAAAAAAGATTAAATAATTCCACTGAATTCTACCACCGTGCTTAACAGAACCAATGGAAATGATACAATAAAAATCATGAAACAGTAACACAAAGAAATGATATATCCAGGTAAAACTAGCAGGTTTAGTGGTTAAACAAAAATGTATGTAAACCAATAACATGTCTATTTTTGCTCTACTTCATAGTCTGTCAAATCAAAAATTAAAGCATTCCAAACTATTATTACTTCACTCTTATATCCTATTCGACATCATATTCAAACAATACTTTCGCAATGAGTTTGAAAAAAAAAAAGCTTCCAAACGCCCAATGTCAATACAATATTATGTGTGGGATGAAAGAATATAAACACAAAAGTCTTCAACTGGTTGTAAAATGGGATATCTTCTTCATACACTCTCAGACAACCACTTGAATATTTTTAAAGAAATCAGTGGTCAATTTGAGACTGTATCTCCATAGAGTTTTTCCAGGAATGGCACTGGTGACGACCATATATGTTTGCTCTGTTCCTTGTATGTTGGGCAGATGTTCAGCATTCATTTTATCTGTGCCACAGTTACACTCATCGGCAGTTCCTGTCTTCAGCTCACTGAATAGATGGTCTCCCAATCTGTTGTAGCCCGCGCAGAGTCTGCAGATTACCACTTGTTCTCTTCTGTTGAGCTGGTAATATGCATCATTTTGTGTGTGGACTGGATGCTCTGCATCCCATTTGTTCTTGTATCTGATTCAGATAAAACTCTTGGCCTCTTTAAAAGTTATACTTGTATCAGGCTGAGGTAGCTTTCCACCTTCCTTTGCCAATCTGTCAGCCTTGTCACTGCTGGGGATGTTACAATGAGAGGGGATCCATTGGATCACAACTCTTTTGAATCACTGACATACTTAGTGAAGAACTACTCTTAAGTCATCCAGGTCTGCATTATTTTGGCTCTTCAGTGTTACAATTACTGACAGTGTGTCTGTGAAGAAAGCCACCTGTCTGCCAGTGCTGTTTTCTGTCATTAGAACTTCTGCTGCAGTTTTCAATGGCCTCTGAAGTTACTTGAGAATTGTACTGTTCCAACTGAGAGCCTTTTTTGTGTACCAGTGCTTAAGCTCAGAAGAACACCTCCAAAATGGGATAAGTCTTGTGTGAAATGACTGAAGGCCCATGCTCAACAGGGAGTTTAAAGATAATGACGATGATGGTAAGGTAATGACAAAGGAGATATGATAAGCAATATTAGAGTAGTGTATAAAAGGTAGCCCTATAGCAGATACTGCCATAGAGGAGTGAAGTGTTACCAATTTCACCATACTAGGTCCAGCATCGAGAACTGGGGTGACCAGTTCCCTTCATCGCTGCCTTTTTCTTCCCTAACTCAGTCAGGACTCATTTACAGCTGGGTAAACTAGAGTGTGTCAGTACCATGATTCGAACCCAGCACCTTTGCCGGGAGAAACCAGCACTCTAACTACCCTGTCAATTGGACGCTCAGAGTAGTGTATATGTTTCTAAGATGTTTAAAATTTTAAGTTGATAAAAATTACAACTTTAGAGCAGGTAGTGAGAATAAACAGACCTAGATAACTGTGACCTTGGTATCATTTTAAACACCAAAGGCTTTCCCTTATTAATGCCATGACTGGTTTAAAACTACCATTTTAGGAGACAGGAAAACATACGCACATCCACACATTTTGACACTTTTAATTTACTCTAATTACAATAGCTGGAAAGGTGAAATGGTATCATTATGAGGTATCAGCAATTAAAAATATTATCTGGATTTAGAGACACTTTATATTCGATCAGAGGTTTAACCAAATATTTTTCTTAATTAAAACAAAAAGAAAGAAAATAAAAAGAAAACTTGAGTAGATCCACATTTAATATGAAAATATAAATATTACAGAAAAGTCCAAACTGAGAGATCTGAACAGACTTAATGCAACACTCAACATCTGAGCTAATCTCCTACTGTTGTTTATCTGTATTATATTGATTTCTTACTTACTTACTTAGTCGTTCCCCTTCTACCGTGAGGTGTAGAGGTTTGGAAGAGAGAGCGCCAGACTATTCCATCAGCTGTCTTCTCCCTGGCCTGGCCCCATTCCAGTCCTTGGTCCCTCAAAGACTGTCCAATGTTGTCCTCCCAGCGGACCCCGGGTCATCCTGGAGGTCTGGACCCCCGGCTCTCTGCCTCCCATGCCCGTCGTGGTAGCCGATCCTCTCCCATTCTGCAGACATGGCCAAACCATCTCAGTTGAGACTGTTCTATCTGGGTCTGCAGCGGATGGGATTTTAGGCCCCGACGGATCGTCTGGCCGCGGACCATGTCTCTTCTTGTTACCCCAACCACCCTCCTCAGATACCTCATTTCCGAGGTCTGGATCCGGCCTTTGTGGGCCGCAGTCATCGCCCACGACTCGCACCCACACGCCAAGACTGGGACACAGGTGGAGCGGCACACAGCCATCTTCGTTTTCTTACCAACCTCTTTCCTGCCGAGGAATCCACGACTTATGGCCCGAAAAAGTCTCCCAGCCGCCGCCTTCCGAGCGGCCAACTCCCCTTTGATGCCCCCCTTTCGGTCTACAACAGCTCCGAGATATTTAAAGTGGTCGACCCGCTCCAGGACCCGTTCTCCCAACCTAATCTGACGTCTTCTCTCCTCCCGCGACACCACCATGGACCTTGTTTTAGAGCTGCTTATGACCATCCCTCTCTTCTCTAGCTCTTCCTTCCAGACTTGCAGGTTGGATTGGAGATGTGCCTCTGATTTAGCAATCAGGGCAACATCATCAGCAAATTCCAGCTCCGAAATGTAGACCTGTCTCATCTTCCAGTACCCCACTGAATACTTTCTTGCTCTCTCCTTACATGCCTTGATGACATCGTCCATAAGGAGTATGAAGAGGCAAGGTGATAGGATATCACCTTGTCTTACACCAGTGGTGGTCCTGAACTCTTCTGACTTATGGTTTGCTGTCCTCACATAATTTCTGCAAGACTTGTAGAAGCTCTGTATAGCATGAATCAGAGGTGCTGGAATATTCTTCCTTGCCAAACAGTCCCAAAGTTTGCTCCAGGGGACCCTGTCAAACGCCTTTTCCAGGTCTATGAAACAAAGATGGATCTCACTCTTATACTCAAGGGCCTTTTCACTCAGCTGTCTGAGTGTGAAGATTAGGTCTTGAGTACTTCGGTTTGCTCGGAATCCGCACTGGACCTCATCCAATTGTGGCTCAGCTAGGCGTCGGAGTCTCTGCTCTAGGATTCTAGAGCAGATTTTACCAGGGACACTGAGAAGGGATATGCCTCTATGGTTTCCGCATTGTCGATTGTCACCCTTTTTGAAAATTGGTGTTATGATGGTAATCTCCCAATCCTTTGGTATGGTCTTGTTGTACCATGCTGCCTGTAGGACCTTTAAGAGTAATTTATATTGATTTCATGGTGTTTATATGTTATGTTTGATCATGAATTATCCATGATCATGGTATCAGCAATTTAAAAAGTTATCTGGATTTAGAGACACTATATATCCTAATTATAACCCATCAGAGGTTTAACTGAATATTTTTCTTAATTAAAAAATAAAGAAAAAGAAAACGTGAGTAGTTCAACATATAAATTAGATTTCCTATGAAAATATAATTATTACAGAAAAGTCTACACTGAAAGATATGAACAGTCTTAATGCATAGTGTAACATCTGGGCTATTTTTCTACTGTTGTTCATCTTTATTATACTGATTTCATAGTGTTTATGTGTTGTGTTTGTTCATGAATCATTCTACATCGTAAGCCTACTTTTCCTGACTGCTGTTTTGTCATTAAATGATTCATGAACATTTGCTATTCGCATCCTATGCACAAAGCTAAAGTGCTGTCATTTGCCTATTTCAACCGTGACTCACTAACTAATAATTGTAGCAGTAATAACACTAGGCCTAAATGTAGGCCTATAGCCTACTAACTTTGTTTATAAAACTGGAGACATGTTTTTCTTACATTTCCCTGTAATTGTTCTTAAGTGAGGTTAAATATGTAAGGGAATAATAATGAATAGTGATAAATAACAAACGTTAGTTCCTGAGCTCGAAATTATGAACCAACGTAATAAACTCGCAAATCGTAGGCTATTCAAATTAAGAGAGAGTAGGTCGTCTGCTAGACATGGCGAACATAATATGTTTACAATAATATGAGTATATGAGTCAAATATACATCTTACTTGGTACGAAATTATTCACAACAACAACCAAATATTGTAAATTTACCTTGGTATACAGTTCGGTGATGATTTCTCTACCTCCCATGTTGCAAACAGCTTCATAGGGAGAGGCTGATCACCCGTCCCAATACTCCGTGTAGCTTTATCCGCCATGTTATGATTCTGACTGAATGAACAGTAGTGCCAGATACTCGGAAGTTCTCATTCTTTAAACATTGGAGAACCAGAGGAAGGTCAAAACATAATTTTGTGTTTTCCAACCTGGCAATTGGCACACGCCTTAAGTTTCTTGTCACGACGTAAAAACTATGTTCCTCCTCCCACGTAATAGAAAATAACTCTGTAACACGATTGTCTTATTGATCCTTTGCTTTCAGTTCCTTGCCACTCCAACAGATTCTTTACATTAATTTAAAAAAAAAAAAAAGGAAGTTTCAAAATTAGTGGGGCCAAGGCGGGAAAGTGAATAGTTCTGACTTAGTGGTACCATCCCTCAACACTTCAGGCTTTCAGACTCTCATCCCTACTCTTTTTTCAAACACTATTACATGTGTGAGGATACTACCATTTTCAGGCATAGGAGAGAAACGTACGTACATCCGCACGTTTTGACACTTTTAATTTACTCTGTTTTCAATAATTGGAAAGGAGAAATTATGCCAGGTATTGGCAACTGAACATATTATCTAGAACTTAAGACACTAAATATCCTAATAATAAACCATCAGATGTTTAACTGGATATTTTTCTTCGTAAAGAAAAAAGATTTAGAAAAATTTGCTGATATCAATTGTTCTCAGTATCTCTCCCTTATCCATATCCAGTGTCCCTACTGTGGGTCCTCTTGATTCTAGTCTGTCAGCACTCTAATTACCGCGTACCTCTGCATGACCAGGACAGTAGATCCACACCAGCTCCTGCAGATTCGAAGCTTCTATGAATGTTTTTCATTCATGCCTTAGCCAACCATTTAGAACCTTTCGAAGCATGGTCTGAGAGTCTGACAAAATTACTGTCTTTGTTAATGAAGTTTCAGTTAGCCATCTTAAGGCTGCAGTAGTTGCCTTTACCTCAGTTCTCATCCTGGAAGTTGTTATCTTATAAGCCTCACTATGTTCGGCGACGATTCTACCCTTCCCCTAGCAAAGAAGCCCCAACCTGATTTCTCACCACGGATCACAGACACACCAGTATACACAATAGCACCATTATCCCCGGCATGATCATGTATCAGTTGATTTATTGCCAGTTCTGCTTTCCCATTGCCCCAAGCTCTACACTCTCTGCCAAGGTTGATGATGATTTGCTAATGGTTAATCCAGTTCACATCTGACTTGAATCCCCTTTGAATATATTTTCAACTGTGGTCACCTGCTTGATCGTTGCCTCTGCTTGTGCCATCCATGACATCCCCCTCTGTATTATTGCTCCCTTAATGTCAGCTATGTTTCCATGCAGGGGGTGTCGTTTGTCTGTAGTTACTCGCATATAGGCTTTTGCCTGTGCCATCGCATATCTGGATTTATCGACATCACTCCAAGCATTTACCTCATTGTCACAATGGGGGTATCTAGCATACAGCCCAAGACTATACGCATCCTTTCATTTTGAATGCGTTCTAGTCGTTCACATTGTGTTACTGATAGCGTGAGTATTCCCAGCCCATAAGCAATTACCTCTATGATTAGCTGATGATAAAGAAGAAATAGTAATCTATGCTCCAGATGCGATGCGGCCATTATTTTCAGGGCTGCCAGACCTCTCCTGCATTTCTGTATGATGTGACCAACATAATTGTCACAGTATAATAACTACACCTTCATGACATTGTCCTCTAAGCTCGTATCAAACTGCGAGAGGTCACACAATCAACATACTTGTACACGCCATTCAGAAAGTGTACACGAAGGCGTGCTGACAATCTCCCTTTTTAATAATAACAATGCTACATGTACGAATGCAATAACAACAGCACTAAATTGTCAGCAATAACCATATGACTGGATCAACAAGTCCTACTACCCCCTGGATTATACAACAATGCTGTACAAAACCCAGCAACCTTAAAGAGAGCACGATTAATATGCAATGCGGCTTCTAAAGCCGGCCAACTGACATCTTTCTCTGTCAGGCTTTCTGTTCACTCCATTCCCTTGCACCCCTTTGCACCATTTTCTTTTAAAGCTAATGTGCGCACCAAAATATATGCTTATTCCACCAAAGTCCATGTGCGCAACAAAAGATATTATGTGACATCTACCCCCTTCCCCAGAAAAGAAAACGGAGTTTTCTTCTCCCTGAGAGTAGTAGATTGCACACCAAACAACAAAATACCTGACAAAAATATAAAAAATTGACACTGGTGTACGTATACGTCGTGCCTACGAACACATATAACTCATGTCCCAAAAATTACAATCTAGACAAAGCATCTGCCACGACATTAAGTCTACCCTCTAATGGGATAATTGTGAACTGGAACTGTTGTAGCAACAAGGCCCAACGAGTCAACCGTGAGCTTGTCGACTTCGAAGATTTCAAAAACAGTAAAGGTCGATGATCTGTCTGAAGTATAAACTGGGACCCTATCAAGTATCGGGACAGTTTCGACACTGCCCATACTATAGCCAGGCATTCCCTTTCTATTGTGGAGTACCTGGTCTCCGCCGGTAACAGTTTCCGACTAACATACATCACAGGATGTAGGATACTCTCGTGGTCTTGCATAAGACATGCGCCAATTCCCACAGATGACGCGTCGGTCCGCAGTATAAAGGGTTTGCTCAAATCAGGCAAAAGAAGGATTGGTCGTCTGGAAAATAACTCCTTGATTTTTAATAACGCTTTCTCGCATTCTGCCGACCATACAACCCTGTTAGGCATCCCTTTAATAGTAAGAGAAGTTAAAGCATCAGAAATTGTAGAAAATTGAGGGATGAATTTGCGATAAAAATTGACAAGTCCCATCAGGCTTCTGACCTGCTTCTTAGTCCTTGGCGCTTGTAGTTCCAAAATTTTTGTAACCGTGCCAATCTCGGGTTTTAATAGATTATTACCTACGATAAACCCCAAAAAACTTAACTCCCTAAAACCGATACAAATCTTACTAGGGCGTGCCGTTAAACCATGCTTACGTAAACAACGCAACAGGGAAGACAACCCCGACAAATGTTGTTCCCATGTTTCATGGAACAGGCAGATGTCATCGATGTACGTAATCACATCCGTACGATGACCTAGTAACTTTCTCATCATTCTGACGAAAGTTGCGGGCGCATTAACTAGCCCGAAACACATAAAATTAAACTGAAATAAACCCTTTGGGATGGAAAATGCCGTCAAAGGTTTAGCCGATTCGACAAGAGGAACCTGCCAGTATCCCCGAGATAAATCCAGTTTACTAAAAAACCTGGCATGGGAAAGTTGAGTAAGGAGGTCCTCCTGGTTCGGTATTGGCTCAGCGTCAATCACAGTGACACTATTTAATTTACGGAAGTCGATGCAGACACGCAAGGACCCATTGTTCTTTCGAACTACAACCATAGGGAAGGAGTACGCAGAATCCGATGGAGAAATGATCCCCAACCGTAACATGTCATCTAGTTCTTTTTCAATCGCCGACTTGAAATGTAATGGCTGCGGATACGGCTTCACCCTGATCGGTTGGTCGTCCGTCAGGATGATATTGTGGCAGATCAAGTCGGTACGTCCTGGCAAATCAGTGAGAACATCCTTAAACTCTCCAATGACCGATCGAGCCTCAGATTTCTGTGTTAGAGTCGCGCAATAAGCATGCACAGGCAAGGCAACGTATTCACGGTAGAGGCGAGCTGTAAGATGTGTACTGGCAGGTACACACGTGTAGTATCCACATAATTTGTTGTACCACAAATCCCAATGTAGGCGACGTCTTCGTGCTCTCAGCAGGTAGGCCACCACTGGGCAACCGATAATCCAAAAAAATCAACAGGCAACTGCAACGACCGACAACTTTAAAACATCTTCGCCTACGCCTGGAAGGAACTAAAACCTCCTATTTTCCACCACAATTACGACAGACCCACAATCAGCTCTCCAAATCAATGACAATGGAACTAATCCAACAATAAGATGGCGTCGTCGTCGCCCCAGCCAGACAGGAACTCATTAAACCTTAGCTTCATAGTCTTCACACTGCGCAATGAGTCAATGCACGAACTTGTAGCTTGTTTTCGCCGACAACAAACCCATTGCAAAATGTCCTCATCAGAAAAAAAAAAACAATCGCATATATAATGGGATGCAACCCAATCGCCAACAAAAGCCTCAACAACTGTAAACTTGCTATGAGAGAGCCCGTAATAAGATCAATACTACAAATATCCAGATACCACCAGTCACTAACAAAGTGGAACGCTACCTGTATAGAGGACCAGAGCCCCCAAAAATATGTCACAGTATAATAACTACACTTTCATGACATTGTCCTCTAAGCTTGTATCAAACTGCGAGAGGTCACACAATCAACATACTTGTACACGCCATTCAGAAAGTGTACACGAAGGCGTGCTGACAATCTCCCTTTTTAATAATAACAATGGGGAGCCGCGCTGGTGTAATGGCTTCGGCGTTGTACTGGCGACCAGGTGTTCATGGTTCAAACCCGGGCGTCGGCGTTTGAAGAAATGTTTACGGCCGGAAATTTGACTGAATAGCCTGAACGGCTCCTGTGATAAACCCTCTGTGGATGGGAAGGAGCGAAGCTCCTGACCGGGTTGGAAGGAAAGTCCTCAGGTTCCCCAGCCTCGCAATGACATGTCATTGGGCCGAAGGGCTGAAAGCCCAAGTGCCGCTGGTTAAGAAAAAAAAAATAAATAAAATAATAATAATAACAATGCTACATGTACGAATGCAATAACAACAGCACTAAATTGTCAGCAATAACCATATGACTGGATCAACAAGTCCTACTACCCCTGAACTATACAACAATGCTGTACAAAACCCAGCAACCTTAAAGAGAGCACGATTAATATGCAATGCGGTTTCTTCTTCTTCTTCCTCGTTCGCCTTCAGACTTCCACATTTATGACTCTAATAAAGGCAGCAGTCAACTCAGGTTCCCGACATCTCCAAACAGTTTTTCGTTGACAGAAGTGGGTTGTTGCCATATGCTACCCCGTTCATTACTGTAGGTTGGGCAGTACTGCAGCAGGTGTTCGACTGTCATCGGGCTGGTACCGCAGGTGCAGAGATCTGTTGCACCAATTTTGTATTTGTGGTACAGATGGTATCTCAATCTGTTGTGTCCAGTGCGTAGTCGAACTGACATCTTTCTCTGTCAGGCTTCCTGTTCACTCCATTCCCTTGCACCCCTTTGCACCATTTTCTTTTAAAGCTAATGTGCGCACCAAAATATATGTTTATTCCACCAAAGTCCATGTGCGCAACAAAAGATATTATGTGACAATAATGCTTATACGATTGCCCGCGATCGAATTGTAACTCCAAGGTATTTCAGCTGTTCTTGCCTTTCAATTTTCTGTCCATTAAGAGTAACATCTGGAAGGTCTGGTTTAACTATGGAGTTGTTTAAGGAGCACCACATCATCCCGCATGTGTTGTTGGGATTGACTTTGGAGCCAGTTTCCTCGCACTACTTTGCTATATGTTTTGACATAACTTTGCCTTATTTTCTATAATCTTAACGTCAGGTGATAACTATGAGGACAACACGCATCAAAGCAAGTCCTTTTTGTACAACATAGTTGTGACGTAATGAACGTCGTTTCCCGTCGTCCAATTTTTTCGTTCCTCACTCCTCTGGGTCAGCACTTTCTCGATCACCCTTCCTTTTCATCCGTTCATTATCTTTTACTTACGCCCTCACCTTTCGATATTATCTTGACCTTGTTATGTTGTCCCAGGTACTTTACCAGCCCATCACCTTTATGGCCTGTTTATCTTTCTTTGTAGCCTGTCAGTGTTTAGCGAGAAGGAAAACAAAGCCACGTTGACTTGTTTGGTTAATTGCCAGCACTAAACGGATTAAGCTGTTCGTTATCGTACTAGATTGCATAACGACTTCCTGCTAGACGGTAAATGTGTCTGATAACGGTAACTCAGATTTGTCATGTAAGATATTAAATAGGATGTGACGTGCAAAACACTGCCCTTTCTTCAGTTTATCAGTCTGAACGACACACATGCCACGTAACGATTTCCTGAGGTCTCGATAACAATCTTGAGTATTGGAAAAAGAGGAAATGATATAACAGTTCCGACAAGATGACTTCAGAATGAGAGGATGGGGGAAACCCCTACTAAAAATCAGACTCCTTACCGTGGGGGGTGTCACGGGTTGCCTCCATTGCTTTGCAGTAGTGGTCCAACAGTGGCCAAAACTCAAGAGTATCTAAATGGGTCGTCAAAGGTGTCTACTTTCGCACAAGATTACTCTTGGCAGAGATGCAGATAGAAGAGTAATGGCGCTTCTACCTTTAAGGGAGAATTCACAAGATAATTCAAAAGTCAAGAACAATGCTGCTTAGCGCTGAACATTTTTTAACTTATATCTGTCCGTCGCCTGTTGTGAAGGATTTAAGCCATGTTTTTTAGCCCGTTCAAGCCCCCAGCTGAATTAATTCTGCGAATGTCCTCTTATAATGGTATAGCTCTGTTTAGAGGTAAATATATGTCTAGATTTAAATATGTATATTAAATATTCTGGCTCATACGTTTGCTTTCATATATGTAATAACTGAATTAGCGACTATTGTTTAGTTTTAAAACAACAGGTAACAAATTTAATAATCAATTAGTATTAACAGTTTAAAATAAATGAAATGCTGGTGAATTTTATATTCGAATCAAATTTTCTCTTCACGGAGATTTAGGGTGAGGATATAGTTCAGAAAATTATGTCCGGTTGCTGGTGCCTTTTTATAAGCACAACTCATATAAAGGGGTCCTGCAGCTGTGGTTTTCGTCACTCCTTGGTGATGAGGGCACTTCTTCACGCAACTTGTCCGATTTAGGCGGTTGGTGTGGATTCTCTGCTTTTTACTCACAACTAGCTTCGTTTCACGAACTTTTAGACAAAATAGAAATCTAAAGTACATCTGTGGGATGCCAATTAACAGGCGCATTCTCGCTGCCCACCCACCAATGTTAATCTCTAAGAATAATTAATGTCCCGAGTACACAGTGTAGCTCAGGGAAGATAATAAATTCACCAATATTCTTCCGGGTATTAAACTGGGAAAATGCGTCTGGACGGCGCGAATAATGAGTTGCCTGAGTTACAATTAACAAAGTGCGTATATCTCACAAAATATTATACACTTTAGGCACAAGTGATGTAATCATCAGTAATCTGCTCCATTCGGAGTCTGGGGTCACCTCTACTGTCGGTTTTCCGCACGACTAGCCAGAAGAAATCACCAGCGCTTGCTGTAGTGGTTTATAAATATACTATTTTCGTATATTGAGGTTGCCAGCCTCACATATAACCACTTAGCAAGAAAAACATGTCAAATTCACATTTGTAAAAGAAATGTTCACAACCTACCCCAATTGCGTTATACACAATCTCCTCGCACAGTTTAGAATGGACACGAGCAATTTAGGTTATATGCTCTCAAATCACTTGTTCTGGAAATTTCGAATCCCTTTAATGACGGGTGAATCTGCGAAATACTTGGTCTGGGAAAGTATGAATTCCTCTTATGACGGGTGAATCTGCAAAACACTTGGCCTGGGAAATTTTCTCTTATGATGGGTGAACCAGTTCCTAGGTTTCCATTCTTGATATTTAAAGTCCTGTTCCCTTAAGCTTCCAGTCTTGTATTTAAATATGCGGGTTTACTTGTAAGTTTTCAAAGTTCCTCAAATACTCGATCTGTCACTTATAAGTATGGAATTCTATGTCCTATCCTTCTTTCTCTGGTTTTTTGGGAGTTGCTCGTTTGAAGTTGCAAAGCTGTCTACGTTCTGTGTCTCTGATTTCGCTAGATTATATCTCTCATTCTCAGTTCAAATCACAAATTGTGTTTCCGCCGAATTTTCCAATGAAATTCATTGTCTATTCCGGCCCTCAAATCAAACCAATCGAATCTCTTTAGCACTGGGTTGCGGTGTCTAATTTCAAAATATCCCCCACGTGTTTTAAAATATTACATTTAATATTTGTAAAAGAAGTTTATTAATGTATTTTTGCATGATGACCACACATAGTCTATTAGCAGTTAATCTACGCGGTAATGTGTCTATCTGTTAATACGTCACCAGGAGTTTATGACGTAATCCGTTCTGCATCTAATTTATGCAAACGGTTGTTTCTAGGCCTTTCGTGAATTGTAGTCGTCGAAGAAGGACGTACCTTTCTAGCTCCCGAATGGTAGAGGAATAAGTATTTTATGTGGCAGTATTTAACTTCGGAGGCCGCCACTTGTTGTAAAAAGATTCCGGACTTATGGAAAAGTTCCGTGCTTAGTAGAGAAGTATTCTACATAAGATTTTTGCATCTTCATTTATCTAGTCCACATTACTTGGGTGATAACCTTTCATAGGCACCCCTAGTACAGCGGCTAGACATGAATTGATGAGACGTGACTGCAGGAGGATATTTATATTAAGTATGTACTTTCACTTGCCCATGAATGAACTTATTATTCGTCTTAATAAACGTTGTTGCATTGTGGACCCATCCACCAAGGCATTCTGAAGTCATTTATCATCTGAACGTTCTATGTGTAACCCCACGACATTCCTCACGTTATCAGCACGATATACTAACAGACTTGCTAGAAGCATCACCTTCGACACACTAATATACTGAACTCAGAATCCTAACGGTAACAAAAAGAACATGGTGGCTCAGTTCTGGGGATTTCGACATTAAGAACGTTCAGTGGCTGTAATTTGAAAGAACTGTGGTTGAAAAAAGTTTTTCAAGAACTCTGAGTGAACTTGTCACCGTTAGACCTATTTGCATAATTTGAAGAGAAATGCGCATGTGTGCCGGCTCCAAGATCAAACGTCAACTATTCAAGATGCCTGCATTTTTCGTTAGCAATCAAGTCTGCTACCAGATGTCGTTGTTCAAGTCCAGTGTCCTGGTCAACTGATGTTCGTGGCCCTTGTCTATTACGTGATCAAACTCTACACGGCTTTGTTGGACCACGCGTTCAAGGCAGCACAGAATCCAGCTTTCCACTAGCATTTGGATGGAGCTCTGTCTTGTCAGTTAAGTGACCTGTTGAATGTGGTTTTTTTTGGATCGGGGTACCGTTGTTAAACCCTTTGTAATCTCTGCTCTGTATATCTTTATGTTTATACTCATGTTCTATGGTTCTTTTTTTCGTGGGAGGTTGGGTGGATGATTCGATGCTAGCGCTCTATGTCATTGCAAAATGACCGCACGTCGAATGTTCTGTTAGGATTACTATTGTGAATCTCATGCAGTAGTGTTCCCGGTTTTCGAGTAATCTCACTGATGCTCAGACTACTGTCTGATTTTTACGATAATTCACGTTATTCGTGATGTTTTGTCTTTATATTGTAATGCCTTGTAGTCTATTTCCATTTTCCTTAGTTTTGTGATAATTTGTTCGTGGTGTTAGCCTTATCTGCCTGTCGTTTAGTTTTTACAAGTCAGCTGTTTATACTTCCGTCTGGGTCATGTCCAGTCTATTTTTAGCAGTAGATTGACCTATTTGCTGTTTCATCTTTTGTTCACTATTATATTTTTGTTGTTTACTGCTAATGTTTCTCTGTTCGTCATTGGTCTTGTCGTGGGATAGTACTGCATATATTAATTTCTTTGTTCACTTGCACTATTTCTTTTTCTTCATTACACGATAATAATATAATTTGCATTGGTATTATTGCGATAAACAATCGCTACATTTATTGCTTACAAAATAATATTGTAAGGCAACTAGCCATTATATTTCGACTGAGTAAGTAACAGTATTAGTTAAAATGGCTTCGTTAGATTACTTTGTCGAGCAGGGCAAAGCTTTTGGTTATAAAGGTGAAGTGTTGAGGGAGTTTGCCATGACTGAGTTGGCTAAAGCAGAAATAAAATCAGAGGAACAAAAAGCTAAAGATGAGAAAAAAGCTGAACAAAGACGCATTAAACAATTAGAGGAGAAGAAGCGAATGATGGAATTGGAAGAAAAGAGGCTTGTTGCAGAAGAGAAAAAAAATGCAACATGATAAGGAATTAGAGGAGGAGAGACTTATTGCAGAAGAGAGAAAAATGCAATATGAGAGAGAGATGGCGGAGAAGAGAGTTTTGACATTAGCACATGAAAAGGGAATGATGCTACTTCATTTAGAGGAATTGAAATTAAAGGGTCAAAATGAAAATAATAGTAGTTCAAATACTCCTAATTCCTCAGGTAAACATAACGGTAATGATAGATTTAAATTGCCTATATTTAACCCAGGTTTTGATGACATTTCATGCTTCCTTTCACGCTATGAAAGTGTATGTGAAGCACATAAATTAGACAAATCACAATGGTGTGTCAAACTTATGGAATTTTTAACTGGAGAGCCTTTGACTGCTATAAGCACAATGGATGAAACTCTTAAAAACAACTATGATGCTGCTAGAGCATTATTATTAAAACGATATCAACTTGATGAAGAGAGATATCGAATGAAATTTAAAACTATGATTCCTGAAACTGGGAAGGACTTCTCAGAATTTGTCTCTGCCATACGACTTACTTTCAACAGATGGGTTCAGCTCTCAGGAATTGAGAAAACATGAAAGTCTTATGGATCTGTTATTAAGGGATAAAGTGTTATGATCAGTAAGCAAACCGTTTTGTTCTATTTTGCATGAACGCAAACCTATGAATTTATCTTCATTAGAAGAAATTGCAGGCCTAAAATGCCATCCCCTGCAGACCCAAGTAGAACAGTCCCAACTAAGATGATGTGGCCATGTCTGCAGAATGGGAGAAGATCGGCTACCACGACAAGCATGGGAAACAAAGAGCCAAGGATCCAGACCCCCAGGACGACCCAGAGTCCACTGGGAGGACAACATTAGACAATCTTTGAAGGACCGAGGCCTAGAATGGAACCAGGCCAGGAGGAAGACAGCCGGTAGGATAGTCTGGCGCTCTCTCTCCCAAACCTCTACACCTCACGGTAGAAGGGGAACGACTAAGTAAGTAAGTAGAAGAAATTGCAAAACAATTCTGCACAGCACATCCTGGTGCTTGTCTTAGCAATAGTCTCATTAAGGATTCATTACCAGTTGCCTCAGCTGCAACTTGGAACAATAATGGTAGACCCAGGTCTCATAGCCTGGATAGAAATGTTATGCCAAGAAGGTATAATGATAACAACTATAATAGGAATGGGAATTTTAACAGGAATGATAACTTCAATAGAGGGAGGCAACAATTTCGCAATCAGTCGCCTCAATTCAGGAATAATAATAATTTCCAACAAAATTCCACTTGGAAAAGACAAAATAATTTTTATCCTAATCAAAACAGTTGGAGTAATAACAATTTCAATAATCAATCCTACCAAAACAGGAATAACACACAGAGCTTTAGAAATCAAGGTAATTCTTCTGACCGCCAGAGGCAACGATCTCGTTCACGTGCCCGGTACTGTCTGAACATAATGCAGGGGCGGCACTTACTGGTAATGCACCAATAATTAATCAGGAATTGGGTGTACAAACTCAATCAGCTGCATGTTGCGCATTTGATTTTGATGTTGCTTCTCGTTGCCAGGAATGTCTAACTCTATTTCAGAAAGACAGTACTACAGTGCTGAAGTGCGGACATCCCTTACCTGCGGTAAGCCTATCTGCTCACGATGGCACAGGTAGTCTAGTATTTCACAAGGGATTCATGAATGGTACCCAAGTGTCTGTACTCAGGGACTCAGGTTCGACTACGATTGGGATCAGACAGTCGTTGGTTCACCCCTCTTGCTCTACAGGAGATTTTGTGAAATGTATTACTTTTGGCGGCACAATTGAGTTTTACCCTACCGCCATTGTTGATATTCATACCCCATTTTTTTCAGGGAAGGTTCGGGTATGTTTGTTGAAAAATCCAGTAGCTGATTTGACGGTTGGTCGCATCCACGGGAGCAAGGATTGCTCACCAGAGGAGATTGATGATTGGGAAAAAAATAATCTCTTGACTGCCAATGCAGTTACCACACGTGCCCAGGCACAGGCACTGGAAAATAATGACAGGGTGGAGCTTGACACATTAACTCAGGATGACACTGAGGTACCATCTGTCATAGACAGAGTGTCTCTTGCTAAGCTTCAGAGAGAAGATAGCTCCTTAAAATTTTTTTTCTCTCTGGTCAAAAATAATGATGATGTTGACTTGCATAAAATCCTAAACACTGGTTTACTCTTAAAAATGATATATTGGTGAGAAATTTTGTAGATAACTCCACTGTCAAACACCAAGTTATGGTGCCTCTTAAACTTCGCCCATACATTTTACGACATGCACATGACTCCCATTGTGCGGGTCATATGGGATATACTCGCACACGTTCCAGAGTGTTGTCATCTTTCTTTTGGCCAGGTGTTTCCAGGTACGTATCATTACACGTGCGTTCGTGCATTACCTGCCAGGAAGTAAAATCTAGGGGAGCTTTTCATGTTGCTCCTATTCAGGCGTGTGATATCTCTGTCCGTCTTATTGATAAGATGGCCGTAGACATTATCGGTCCTCTTTCTGTTACATCTGCCAGAGGTCACGTGCACTGATTTATGCACTCGTTGGCCTGAGGCCATCCCCCTTAAACACATCACCACTTCTGAAGTGGCTGATGCACTTTTGCTCATCTTTTCAAGATTAGGTTTTCCTCGCAAACTTCTTTCCGATCATGGTTCACAATTTGTTTCTGATACCATGACATCTGTTATGAAGACACTTAACATAGATAGGTCCCTCAGTAGTATCTATCACGCAATGAGCAATGGTTCTGTGGAGAGGCTCAATAGTACGCTTAAGCAATTGCTACATAAAGTAACTGTCAAATATCCTCAGGATTGGGACAGGGTTCTGCCGGCTGTACTTTTCGCTTATCGAGAAGTGGCGCACGAGCAGACCGGATTTTCGCCTTTTGAGCTTGTGTTTGGAGCTCAACCACGAGGTCCTATGAGATTAATCAGGGATCTTCTCACTGACTCTGAGATGACTCAGGACACTCAGTCATCTTACGAGTATGTGGTTAATCTTTGTCGGAAGATTGTAGACGCGTGTCAGTTGGCTACAGCTTCGTCAGAGGCTGCCAAACAGAGATCACGTGTTTTTTCAAAATAGAAATAGGCGTTTACGACAACTGTTTCCGGGTGATGAAGCTTTTGTATTGCTTCCTCGGAAGGATAATAGATTACTTATTGCATGGAATGACCCATTCAAAGTAATATATCGTATTTCAGACGTTGATTACGTGATGGATATTATGTGACAGTGTGGGGTTGTCCTGTTTTTGTTTGATTACTAGAGAGTAAGTTGTTTGACTGGCCTAATCGCCAGAGGTTTTTATTCCTCTCTTATATTTGGGAAAACCAGGTTCTTAGTGGTCCTCTTTAAATGTTATGGGCAGAGCAAATAAAGGTCGAGATTTTGTAGCAAACCAGCATACTCTTCTACATGTGTTCTTATGCAAAATATCTGGTTGAACTATACCTCTTTAGTCCAAAGCTCATTCAAAAATTTCCTCAAAATGCATATAGTCTTTTTCCAAGAACTGATTTTATTTTCACTTTTAACTCAAATCAACAAAATAATGCAGGGCGAGTATTTACAGCATTTACAACAACGTAATCATTTTTCATAGTAGGCCTATATCTTGCATGGCATTATAATACGTTGAGTTATCAAAAGGTGATGCCTCAAAGGCATAGTTCTATTCTCTCGTTTTTCTTCTTATTTGCATCATTTACTTTGCTATGCATCAACGTTCTTCTTACTTGGAGAAATGATCGCTGTGGCTCTTAGACATAAATCAAAGTGAGCTGGGGCAAGGAAAATAGCATAGCATGTGTACTGGTTAGAATACATGGAAATACACAGTTTTATCTCTGCAATCTATGTTAGTATAATTTACAGCACATCTGTTCTATTCAGGATAACCACTCTGACTGATTGACTGAAATCCAGTATTTGAATAATAGCGAAATCTGCTTATTACTACTTGCTTAAACCACTTGTTCAAGACTTTCACAAAACACTTTTGCTTGCCTCGAAGGCTATGCTCGGACTAACTAAAGCTTCCCGGAGATTTCCGCCGGGGAATGGCGTCGGCCAGCTCACTGAGCCTATTCAATGGTCAAGAATCTTATGTGACCTCAGCTAAGTATAATACTGACGCTTTCCCCCATACTATTCCCCTTTTTTCTTGTCTTTTTATTTTAGTTAAATATATATATTTATATAGTCTGTTTCTTATAAACATGTTAGTTTACGTTATTTTTATGCTTGATTTATTTATCACACAAACTATCCTCTGTTTCAGTTTAAATGGTGATTTACCAATAAGTTATTTTTATGCTTAGTATAATTTCCAAAAATGACTAACATACGGTCACATATAGATCCCGGGGCTCTGCAAATGTATCCCGTAGGGAGACATTTGAGTATTATCAATATCCCCAAAAAATATCCCCAAAATTTTCTAAGTCTAAAAAAAAATTTTTAGAAAAATTTTAAAGTCCAAAAATTTTCAAAGTCCAAAAATATTTCAGAAAAATTTAACCTAATTCCTAAACTTGGATTCCTATATGTATGTATGGGACTGTCTTCCTTAAACAGGCCCTATTAATGGACATCATTTTAAAAAAATGTAAACTTTCTATCATATCAAGGCATATGCTAATTGATAAACGCCTTTTTTTTCCCGGGGGTAATCTGTGGTAATCTGTAGCGCACATATTCTTTGGTGGCACGGATTATGCATACAAATGGAAAATGTATTTATTTGTCTGATAAAAAATATATTTATCTTTGAATGCACGTTTTTCGGTCTTAAGGGACAGAACTCAGATTAGGCGATGGGTATTCATTCTGTGAGTTATCGCTCTTTGTATCGTTCTTAAAAATCGAACTCAGCGGAGGAATCTTAGTATGTTTAAGTGGAACTATTTTTCTTGTACTATACTTTTAGGGTCAGGTGCTTTTCGGCGCATGAAGATAGGTTAGAGGGTTCTTCGGTGATGTAGAAGCCTATGGCGGGAAGTCATGTCTTAGACCTGCCCGAAGTTTGTGATCTCTTTTGATGATGGGAACGAAGATATTTTCTTCTGTGATGGTTAAATCCATGAGTTCCCTAGTGTTCATTCCATAACGCGAGGAGAAGAGCGTTTTTGTGCTTGCTAGTGTATTCTTTTGCTAAGGTAAACGTACTTTTGCTGACTTCGTTCATTCCTAGGCTTAAGATGGGCAGACGTTTACATGAATCTACCTATGGACAGATTATGCTGATGCTTGTGGAAACTTTGATATTCATGAAGTGAATCTTTATTGGAGCTTTGTCGTACATCGTTATGTGAGCGATGTTTACAAGACTAGAAGCCATTTTGGAATGTTATCTATTGTTGATCATTTACCAGAGAACAGGGACGCCCTTATTATCAGGTGATGATAAAGAGATCATACTTATGAAAGGAAAATCTATTATGGGTGATTGAACATTTGCTCAGAAGATATTTGCTGAATGCTATTTAAAGAAATCTCTGCTAGGGTGCAAGCTACACTTATGCTAAAGGAGGTTCTGTCCAGGAGTCACCGTAAACATTATTGATTAACTGACATGACTAGTCAGTAAGGCCTGATGAAGATTTGTTAAACATTATATATTAACTGACATGATCAGTCAGTAAGGCCTGATGAATATTTATATGAGATATGGAACTCTGAACGTTTGTATACTGGTGTTCCATTGTGATTTTCCTCAACATTAATGCCAATTTATGATTGTACACCGTGGGTCAACAATATGCTATTGATGTCGACCTATGTTCCTGCAACTGTACCCGTTCTGTCAAGTGTGTGCGTCCCATTAAACTGTTGAAACGTTCACAGTAGTCAACTTTACAGAACAGTTCACACATTCGCGTATTAACAGTCACTCTACCACTCATGATACACATTACATCCTTGTCGAGTCCTCAAGACGTTTGGAGCAAGATCACCTGTACACCTGACACTGTGCTCGGTTGTTTGAGTTGACTATTCAGTCCCAGTACATCTTTACAACGTACACTGATCTGATCAAACACAGTATACAGCATCCAAGAATAACAGCCTTTATCACTATTATTACAAGAAAAAAAGGCGTTTATCACTAACCAAATTTTCCGAGTGGCAACACTGGCCAACAAAAATATTTTACCCTCAATCCAATTTGTAAGGTCACCACTCAAAAACTACACGAGTGGAACCTTGAACCATTTGAACGAATAACATTTTCCATACAACATCAAATTCTGTCCACATAAACAATATATATAACAACATTATTAACTAACTTGATAAAGGGAAGAAAAACTGTTAATATCATATCTTTTTACAAGTGGCTCCTGTCTCAGAACACTCAAAATATTTTTCAGGATTTTCATGTTACACATTCTTCCTGGTACTCCAATATAGTATGCATTCAAGTTATATTCCAGTATAAAGTATTCAAATTCTTTTCAAAATAATCCACGTTATCTTTGTAGTGATGATCCAATTGCATAAAACAGTCAATTCATCCGTGGTTATTCATCATTTTTTTCTTTTTTCAGTGAATGATCTACTTAGGCCTACTCATTATTTCATGTGTAAAACGTCTCTAGACATATATGTGCAAACATTTTCAAACTATAATGTAACAATAAACATTTTGATATGCAATCAAAATTTACTTAATGAAAATACTCAAAATCTCATGGCTTATCCCTATTAATTCGTATCTGAATTTTCGTCATGTAGTTGGTATTCTCCAGTGTTCATCACTGTAGAAAATGTTCTATGTTTTTTTTTAATTTTTTTATTTTTTTCAAAATGTGCGATGTTTTTTTTTCCAAAATCTATATAAGTTATACGTCTGGTGGTGATACTGTCCATAAATGACTCGGTTATTTCCAATCATTCATATTTTTGTCCTTATCTCGACACAGTATTTTCCATGTAAACCATTTCCTAAAAATATTTTTTTTCTCAAAAATCTTCCTTGAACTACAAATTCAGCAATTTTCAGACATCAAACCATTCAGCAATTTTCAGACCAACATGTTATTACAAATGTATAAAGTAAAGGGGGGAAAAAAAAACTTTCAAAATACCATGAATTTTCTACATTGGTCCCAGTATCACTTTATTCTCTCTGTTAAGACAAACTTCCTGGTACTCTAGACAATATGTATCCATGTTATCGCAGGATGGTGATATCACGAGAAGAAAGAAAACATCAGATTAAGTTGGGAGAACAGGTCCTGGAGCAGGTCGACCACTTTAGATATCTCGGAGCTATTATAGACCGAAAGGGAGGCATCAAAGAAGAGTTGGCCACTCGAAAAGCAGCGGCTGGGAGACTTTTTCAGGCCATAAATCGTGGATTCCTCAGCAAGAAAGAGGTTGGTAAGAAAACGAAGATGGCTGTATACCGCTCCACCTATGTCCCAGTCTTGACATATGGATACGAGTCGTGGGCAATGACTACAACCCACAAAAGCCAGATCCAAACCTCAGAAATGAGGTATCTGAGGAAAGTGGTTGAAGTAACAAGAAGAGACATGGTCCGCAACCAGACGATCCGTCAAGGCCTAAAATCCCATCCGCTGCAGACCCAAATAGAACAGTCCCAACTAAGATGGTTTGGCCATGTCTGCAGAATGGGAGAAGATCGGCTACCACGACAAGCATGGGAAACAAAGAGCCAGGGATCCAGACCTCCAGGACGACCCAGAGTCCGCTGGGAGGACAACATTAGACAATCTTTGAAGGACCGAGGACTAGAATGGAACCAGGCCAGGAAGAAGACAGCTGATAGAATGGTCTGGCGCTCTCCCTTCCAAACCTCTACACCTCACGGTAGAAGGGGAACGACTAAGTAAGTAAGTAAGTAAGTAAGTAAGTTATCGCAGGGCATCCTTGTATAAAGTTTTCAATTTTCCTTTTTTCATACTTCAATTTATCCTTTATGGTGCTCCAATATTTTATACCATTGAATCCTTTCTAGTCTTCCTGTTCTTTTGAAAATCCATCATTTAGTAACTCATTGCCCACTATATCAAGCAAGACATTGATCAAAAACACATCAAACAATCATTTATGTAACAATCAACGTGAATGTCATAACTTTTGGACAATATGAAAAAGTTATCTTATTTTACATTATTTGCAGTATTTTCAACACTAGCTCTGTCTTCGCAGGTCGAAGATTTCTCAAAGCTATTCAGTGTTTATAACATCTGCTGTCAGAACAGTATGTCTGATACAGCCAGATGGACAGTCTATGATCCCTAAATTTAAAATTATTTTCAGTCATTTACTATGTAGGCGTATGTCATTAGGGTATGTGTATCATATGTTATTCATGACTCAGCGACATGTAGTTTCAATCCAGGTCCTCCGTAATGCGGATATCTTTGGTAGGGGCATCAATTTTTTTCTTATATCCGTTTTGTGTATCCTCAGCACATGTAACCTTGGGGGGTATGACATTTATTCTATGTGTTTGTGTCCCATGAGGAATCATCATATGTCTTTATGTCAAAATGTGTCAGTCATTCTTGACTATCCGTATATCATTTCTTAACAACAGCAATTTCATAAGGGACCCATGGTCATAATTTTCATGTATTGTAGTTTCCCAACTATGTCATCAGCATACGAAAAATCAATACAACAAATCATCAATACTTTCATACTAATATCAGGGATCACCATCTCTTGTATTTTAAATTCAATAAAATCTCTAGTCATTTTTCATAGTCATACTTCTTTTGGAGCTGAGTATTCCATGGTAATCTATATATCATCATCATGTATCCTCATGTTAGGTACTCCTCAACGTGGATATCCATGGCAAAGTGGCCTTTTAAGATCCAGGTATTCTTTTTTATTTTCATATATATATATATATATATATATATCCACAGTGTGTATCCGTGACACGTCTGTCTCTGGGACAACATTATATTCAGCCTATGTATCATTAAGGGCGATCATATTTGACCCTGTGGTATATCTTGTTATTTTGTGAGTCTACTGAAATATCAAAGTATCACAACCATCGTCACATTGTTTAATCAGTAGCAAACAATAATCATTTGTTATACATCTATGTAACAATGTTCATATAACAAAGGCAATTGGCAAAAATCAGGGGAATCTCTTCCCCTATATGGGGGCATCTCTTTTCTGTTATCTTCTGGGTGCAGCAATATTCAATTATTTTTTTTTTTCATTTATTTTCTATCGGTGTGTCTGTAACCTCTTTGGTTCCCATAGGATCATCATAATCCATTTGTATCTCTTTTCTGTGTATACTCCATACACTTATGGTTCCCGTATGCGGCGAATATTTTCTTCTGATTTGTTCCATGTTCATAGAATCCATACAATTTTTCAATTATTTTCTCGTCTTATTTCGTAGCCACGAAAAGACTGCAATATTATTCATTGTCCAATACTGATGTGGGGAATTTGTGCATAAGCAACATAACAAAACGTCAGTTGTATCATCATTAAGTTCCACCATAACATGTGGTGTACTATATAAAATGTCACAGGCATTATCAACAAACAGTTGCTTCCTCATCTCGTGTGCCATAGGCAGTATCAACAAACAGTGGCGGGGTGTTCAATCTGGGGTTAGCATATACACATGCTATCAAAGGGTGTTTTCATTTGCAAAGTCATCATGTGCAAATGTTATTGGGGTATCTGGCTTAGGCAGTTCCAACAAATAGTGGCAATATATTAAATCTGGGGTCAGCATATGCCAATGTTATCAAAGAGTGTTCTCATTTGCAAAGTCAGCATGTGCAAATGCTATTGGGGTATCTGGCTTAGGCAGTATCAAGAAATAGTGGCAATGTATTCTATTTCACCTTGTAATACAAATGGAGCAATGTGTACCAACAGTCATTTGTTTTCATCAACATTTGTGGGGGTGGTGTATGGCTATACATCAGCAGTGATGTATGTCAACTTTTCTAATGACTGTTTGCTTTATTATACTAATCTATCTTTCTTTGGCTTTGTAAATGTTACAAAATCTTCTGTAGAGTGGCATCAGCATATTCTGATATCTGTGTTACAATAATTTCTATCAGTAGGGCTATTAAGAAAGTGAAGTCAAAAACCAGCAAGAATATTAACAGCAGCTTTTGTCAACAAGTATTAGTACAGTATACTGTGGTATCATCATGGATAGAGGGAAACAGAATATCTCCAGATTACAACAATATTGTAATTCGAAAGAATGAAGATATTTCTAAGCGAAAAAATTTTCAAGTTCAGCATGTCTTCTCAGAGTAGTAGAGGCGAAACAGTAAGATAAAAGGGTGTGAGAAGCGGAGTGGAAAAATCTTAATGGTGGGTCTAAGGTGGGATGTACAATCTGTTTTGCAAAGTGCAACAATTTAACCATACTATTTTACAACAGTCTTTTATAACCTTATCAGTGATTTAACTTTTGTTGTCAAAAACATTTTATACATGTTAATTTATGATGACTACAAACAAATTTTGTGTACATGCAAAAATAAATAAACCTGTGGAGAGAAAAAATAGCATAGTATGCACTGATAATTTTGGGTATGAATTTGTGATAATGGGACTTATGCATGCTGTCCCCAGATGTCATAGTAGGATCCCTGTGATGGATAAAGGTGATAGGTATAGATGAGTTTAACATAAAGGAGATCATAGGGAAACAGAGATATTAGTAACAGGTAAGAGAAGAACCACTAGTGCAAAGTGCCTGCGTGAATATGCACTAAGATGCATGTAAAGGAATCACTGGGCTCTGGAACTGCAAGGACAAGAAATCGAGCTAAGGACGTGTGTAAGGTGATCATTTTCAAAGTATAAATCAACATTATAGCAAAATTGGTGTGACACGTGTTATGAGTGGGGTTGTACATGTTAACATTCTAAAAGTGTCATAAGTGTGCTTGCAAATGGCAACACCTTAACTGTGTGTCTCTTTTATTTTCACAATCAACAAAATGTTTAATTATAATCATCCGGTGGCTATTCCTGGAATACTCTTGAGGTACTATGGTCATCAACTGTTGTCTGTTCATAAATAAAAGTTTCACTGGGTTCTTCTGGACATCAATTTTCAACAGGAGGGGCCTTAACCTCTCAGTCTGTGACGCGGTCAATCTGTTATATTCTAAATTAGACAGGAAACAGTCTGAAAATAGAGTACATGGAAAAGTTAAAATGTGATTGAACAGTATTCTCACTTTCGCGTTGACCTTGCTCGGATTTGCGAGCATAAGAAACACCTGGGTGTGTTTAGAAAAGTTTTACTAGGTCCTTTAGTTTTTCTGCCATCTCCAACATTGCAATGTCACGACTGGATAGGCGAGGATCGTATTGGGTCATGATAGGTGCAGTAGGTGACACGGCGCTGACTGTTTGTTGAGAAGATACAGGGTTTGTTGATGATTGCAATGTGGCCTGGGGGTGTGCGGCTGGTACATCTTGGTGCGGTTTGGAAACGTGTCTACGTTTCGTCATAATTTTCCGCCTGACATGATTCTGCGGTACTTTGAGAAATTTGGTGACTGGAGGCAATTCGTCAGACTCTGGGAAATACGTGCGTTTGGCACTGGAACTGACCGGTAAAGGCAGGGCGCTATCCATGGATTCAACGCTACTGGTTGGGTCTGGCGAGTCTATATCCGTTTCTTGCTCATATAGATATAACATTGTTCTGTCATCATGTTCGTTTGAGTCTGGTAATACTGCACCAGGGTTGAAACTCTGTTCTCTTATTTTCTGTTCAGTTTCATCTTCATGCAGCATTTCGATTACAAGGTTGTGAAATTCTTGTCGCCTTTCTGATAAGTCTGTATCAAACTTTGCTTCTAGCAATTCTCGTACCTTCAGTGATGTCAGGGTGTGAAGATCGGCTCCTCTTAGGGTATCTTTTATTGCCTTCTTTATCTCATTTACACTTGGTTCAACCGTTTCACTAATGTTCTGCATCTTGATCAGATTTTTATACCCAGGATCCCTTTTCTCACCTGTTTTCTTGTCTCTCTTGACGTCTTTGTTATTTCGTGTTGACTATAAGCGTGACGCTACAGTGTTTATCTCTGTCAGTGTTCTGGCACGAATCATCTGGGTTTTATTTGTTGCTGGTTCTTGTGTTACCGTTTTAAGTTGATTATTTCTAGGAGGCGACTGTACTAAATTAACGTGTTGGTATGTCTTATCTGTCTTTCCTAAATGTTATTGGACCGATGTGTGCCCTCCATCCATCTTCTGTTGTCAGAAGGCAAACTTGTCCGTTCTTCGATGTTACGTGACGAAACTCCCAGATCTTTCTGGTTTTAACTTCATTGATGAAATTTCGTACAGCTATTCTATGGACTCTTTTGTTCAGTGTATCCCAGTGTTTGTTTCGTGGTCTGCGCTCTGTTTCTTGGAAGAAAAAATGTGGAGGTTTTCTCATTTGGACATAGGAGTGGTTTTGACTGGGGTTTGAACTGGGGACGGACTGGATTGGTTACCTCTGTCTCTGCCATGTTTGACTTGGTTCTTCGTGTTTCACTAGATTAACAGTGTGTATAATCTTCTCGTACTGATGACAGTTGTATGGGAGAATGTGAGGTTGCCTTCTCCTTTCAATTTCGTTGTGGCTGTTTATGTTTCATACAGTGTAGTGCCTTCCTGTCGAATCGCACGAAAATTCTACTTCTGTTTCAGGATACGTAACTGAGTCTCGTATTTCAGAATATCTCACTGTTACAAAGGTTTCAGTCTTCCTATTAAGCCTTGACGGGTAGTGCGGGGTGTATGTGTTGTACATTTTTCTGTCCGTGGCATAGCGAAAACCTTTACTGACCTGTGCGGGCCACATGAATCTCTGGTGTGGGTGTATTCTCCTTAGTTGATCCATTTTCTATTGTATAGTGGTATGATAATCCTTGCTTATTTTTATTTGCTCTTAATAAGAGGACTGGTCACGGCAACATATAGGGTAATGTGACAGTGTGGGGTTGTCCTGTTTTTGTTTGATTACTAGAGAGTAAGTTGTTTGACTGGCCTAATCGCCAGAAGTTTTTATTCCTCTCTTATATTTGGGAAAACCAGGTTCTTAGTGGTCCTCTTTAGATGTTATGGGCAGAGCAAATAAAGGTCGAGGTTTTGTAGCAAACCAGCATACTCTTCTACATGTGTTCTTATGCAAAATATCTGGTTGAGCTATACCTCTTTACAGTCCAAAGCTCATTCAAAAATTTCCTCAAAATGCATATAGGCTTTTTCCAAGAACTGATTTTATTTTCACTTTTAACTCAAATCAACAAAATAATGCAGGGCGAGTATTTACAGCATTTACAACAACGTAATCATTTTTCATAGTAGGCCTATATCTTGCATGGCGTTATAATACGTTGAGTTATCAAAAGGTGATGCCTCAAAGGCATAGTTCTATTCTCTCGTTTTTCTTCTTATTTGCATCATTTACTTTGCTATGCATCAACGTTCTTCTTACTTGGAGAAATGGTCGCTGTGGCTCTTAGACATAAATCAAAGTGAGCTGGGGCAAGGAAAATAGCATAGCATGTGTATTTACAGTCTGGTTAGAATACATGGAAATACACAGTTTCATTTCTGCACTCTATGTTAGTATAATTTACAGCACATCTGTTCTATTCAGGATAACCACTCTGACTGATTGACTGAAATCCAGTATTTGAATAATAGCGAAATCTGCTTATTACTACTTGCTTAAACCACTTGTTCAAGACTTTCACAAAACACTTCTGCTTGCCTAGAAGGCTATGCTCGGACTAACTAAAGCTTCCCGGAGATTTCCGCCGGGTAATGGCGTCGGTCAGCTCACTGATCCTATTCATTGGTCAAGAATCTTATGTGACCTCAGCTAAGTCCACTACTGACGCTTTCCCCCATACTATTCCCCTTTTTTCTTGTCTTTTTATTTTACTTAAATATATATATTTATATAGTCTGTTTCTTATAAAAATGTTAGTTTACGTTATTTTTATGCTTGATTTTTTTATCACACAAACTATCCTCTGTTTCAGTTTAAATGGTGATTTACCAATAAGTTATTTTTATGCTTAGTATAATTTCCAAAAATGACTAACGTACGGTCACAATTAAGGGTTAAAGAAAATTTTTTCGTATCAATATGATCAAGGAATATCATACAAGACCCGAGCATTTACATTCTATTTTCCATGACATTGATGACAATATGGGTAGTTTTTGTCATTATGCTAGTTTATCTGTGATTCATGAGGAAGAATCTTCTTTCCCTGACATTCACATGACTCTTCCTATGCTTCCTTCAGATTCTACAGAATCTAAAGGAAGCATAGATGTTCTATTTCCTTGTCATTATCATCTGATCAACATCACCAGGTGTCCAATCTATTGGAATCCTTTTCTGATGTTCTGACCGATCTTCCTGGTCATACATCTGTTATTTCACATGACATCATCCTTACGGATGACACTCTTATTCGTCTACGTCCTTATCCTGTTCCCCTTCATTACAAGCGCCAAACTGAACTCGAGTTAGATTAGATGTTGCGCCTTGGTATTATTGAAACCAGTGTGTCACCATATTTTTCACCACTGGTTATTATACGAAAAAAGGATAATAATATTAGGTTATGTGTAGATTATCGCAAACTTAATTCTAAAACTATTCCGGATGCGGAACCACATCCTCTGCTTGACGATCTATTATCTCAACTTTCCACTGCTCACCTATTCACTAAGATAGATCTTACAAAAGGGTATTGGCAAATCCCATTAACCGAGAGAGCCAAACCTCTTACTGCTTTTTCTACTCCACATGGGTTATACCAGTGGAATGTCATGCCTTTCGGGCTTATGAATGCACCTGCCACATTCATTCGAATGATGCGCAGAATACTTTCTCATAGATCTGACATCATCACATACATAGATGATATCTGTTTGTTTAGCTCATCTTGGGAGGACCACTTTGTAGGTCTTCGTTCTCTTTTAGATACTCTTCGTTTCCATAATCTTACGGCTAGGCCTACTAAAGTCCAGATTGCCTTTCAGGAACTTACTTTCCCTGGTCACACTGTTGGTTTTGGTCGACTTCAGACTATACCACTAAATGTTTCGAAAATCCTTAATTTGTCTGTACCTACTACCAAAAAAAAACAAGTTCGTAGTCTCTTGGGACTGGTTCAATATTATAGTCGATTCATTCCTAATATGTCAGACATCACTGCTGTTCTGTCATCTTTATTACGTAAGGGTTTAACAAGTAAAGTACACTGGTCTGGAGAATGTCAGGTCTCTTTTAACCACATTTTACACATATTTTCATCACCTATTTTGAGTTTGCCAGATATAAACCGTATGTATATTCTCCGTACAGATGCTAGTAATCTCGGACTCGGTGCTTGCCTGCTCCAAGAATTCGATAATGTCTTGCATCCGACATTGTACATTTCCAGCAAGCTGTCGGAGACGGAAAAGAAATATTCAGTGGTTGAAAAAGAGCTGCTTGCTGTCGTTTGGGCAATACAGAAACTTGAGCGATATTTGCTAGGAGCGCACTTCATTATCCAGACAGATCAAAATTCCGTTGCAGCGTTAAAACCTGCGGATCATCGAAACCACAAGCTCGCTCGATTCTCGATTTTGCTTCAACCTTTCCAATTCAGCATAGAATCTATTCCTGGATCTGCTAATGTAGTGGCAGATTCGTTGTCGAGATGCCCACCATCTTTACCTGAAATTTGACCATATTATTGCTGAGAAACGTTTGAATAGTGCCTTACAGCTTATGGAGAGTCATACAGGACTTTGGTATTTAACATTTGGTCACGTTTGAAACCTACAATGGTGAATGATCCTTACTTTGATGGACATTAAATTGTTTCGCTCCATGAATGATTCATCGACTATTTTGATGAGATCTACCTGCATTCGCTGATCGAGCTTTGGTTGAACTGTCATGTATCAAGAATGTATACCTTCCATATACTCAAATTGATTGCCCGTATTACACTGAGTTGAACTAGAACTTGCTTCACTATGGATTTCATTGTCTATATTGACATTATTGCAAATAACAGTGGTTGCTTATTAGTCGTGACTTTACGATGCACACGAGGTGGAATTTCTTTGGATACGGATGTTCCTGTACAGTACGATCTCTCATGGACCTATGTTATGTTATTAATGATTTTAATACTTCATGCTTCGAACTTTAATTTATTAGTTTATTACTTAAGTTTAGTATTATCGTTATGTTATAATAATTAATCTACTTTTCTCACATGTTTGATCTAATTTCCAAATACATTACATAATTATGGGTTTTCTGTTGATAAGGTAGATAACTCATGTTTTATTTTTTTCCTCATATACTTTTAATAGTTACTTCCCTTTCTTTCTACTTTCGACTTTTGCTGTCTAAATTTATTTCTTATTTTTCGGTTGTGTCTATTCACACTCACGCTTATATTGTTCACCAGACATTGCGTTAGACTTAGGTATACACACACATCTTTAATTGACTATTAATACATAGTTCTTGCTTAATATGACTTATGGTTAGCATATATATTGTTTATCATTTCTCATGCACGTTTTCCTTGGTCAACTATAATATACTATGCTCTATTCTTTACTGATCGTCGACGACTTTCTTTACTGTGTAACCTTAGTTATCTTGATCCATATGTATTACTTTTTGACTTACATTTTTTTTAGACAACGGATATTGACATATTTATGTGATCATATTTGGCCGCTGATTAGTTTTTGTTTTTTCTCGCGATTAACTTTTGGTAACTAATTGCGATTGTTAAAGAAGTTTATTAATGTATTTTTGCATGATGACCACTGTAGAGAAATTGACAGAGATACAACGGTAAAATACCTCCAAAGATAACATGTAAGGATAAAAACATAATGCGTAGGCTGCTGATAGTACATGATCGCCCAGACCGCGGGTCATCACCCTCCATAAAAATTGACTTGCTAGACAGGAGGGGAACGGCGGATAAAAAGGAAAAATATGACTGGAAAGATTGCGTGAGACTAGAAAGGCTAAGGAGACGCAATTGGGGGGGAAACGGAGAAAAGTCACGTTTCCCAAGTTAACATAAAGTAAGGAACTCGACAGAAGGGACCTTGGATATGTTACGCCACAGTCATTTATTGGTCGCTTTTGCGATACCAAGCCTTTGATTTGAATTCAGCGGCAGAACGCAGATGTTTGGAATATTACAAAAATTAAAAAGTAACTTTTTCGTAATATTAATGTTAGGAATATAAAAATTAGCTGGCCGGATGGCCCATTCTGAGCAGTGAACTAATATGTTCTTAATTTTACAGACGGATAGATAATATTGAAGATAATGACAAAAGACAGTGTTTTTCACATCAGCGACAGACTGTATGGAATAAAAAGTGTCGCTTTTGCACAAAAAAACACGACCTTGAGACGCAGGTGTTCAAATCTACTTAGTAGGGAAGCGAAGGGACATTGGTGGGAGCTGTGTCTAAATATAACTTTTAACGACAAAATTTTGGAGGGGAGAGAAAGGTTGGTTCAAAAATCAAGTACGTTTTTGAAAAAAAACAAGTAGAGACGGACAGACTAACAGATAAACATCCATACTTGACTGAAGCATGACTGAAATGACTTTAGGGTAGGAAATTTGAATTTGAAATAAACCTAGGCAGTGATTGGCCACAGACAATCATTTTATCGGCGCTCAGACGCGCAAGTGGGGCCATTCCTCAATAGTTGTTCGATGATAGACACAGTATTTTAAAGTGTGGTGATTTCCAAATGAAAGAAAGTGAAATAAGTTCAGGGACGCCATACTATAGCCAGCAGCTCAGCTGAGTTTTGCTAGCATTTCTGTGTTCTTTATTCATAATCTGGTAAGATTGAAATTATTTCTTTGTATATTTTGAATATTGTTTAATGTTCGAGTGATTTGATACTGCCATATCATAATCTAGCCTTACAAACAAGTAGGGATTTGCTCTAGACCCCCCGCCCAAGTCAGGGTCTAGGGACCAACAATATACATAAACTCCAGCAAGGGTTAGGAAAGACAGATCAAGTGTTGAGAATAATGAAACATATTACCTATCCACTTTTAGGGAAGGAAACTAATAAATATTTTTCAGAATCTATAGTCTGGGAGGACCTATCTGATGTAAAACCACCATGGTAAATGTGCTGTTTGGTCAGAGAGATCTGACCTGTCTGTATGATGTGGTTGTTGTGTCCGTGTTGTGTCCAGACGTGGGTAGAGAATAGAATTTTGACACATAGCCAATACTTTGATTGCAGAGCTGTGAGTTTCAGTTGTCAACAAGGCGGTGTCCATTCAGTTGGTGATTTTACTCGAGTGTATCTGTGCAGTACGTTGTGACAGAGACCACTATTATTGCCCGCCAGCACGGAGAGGTGGGACCACCAGATTTCAGCACCAGAGCTACATATGCAAGTTGAGTGAGCCTCTGGTCTGCTGGAAGTTCACCAACGCCTTTTAGTTACTAATACCCCATAAAATTCCTGCAATTTACTGGACACTGTGTAGTCAATATAGACAGGTGTGATGAGGCCACCCCAACAGCACAAGCATTAACTATCCTCCCAAGTAGATGACTACTAGAACATTTTAATAAAACTAACTAGTCTAGTACTTATATATGTACACTCTTGCATTTATTATGTAACATTCCATGCATTTCTTTCATAATTTTTAAATCTTTTTTTAAAAAAAAAAGTTCTGGTCAACATAAAACTTGATCCAGAACAAATAAATGTAATATAATTCTATCAAAAATTTTACACTCTTGAGTTAGTTCAGTGTATTATAATATTTGTTAAATATTATTAGTCTGCTTAAATATCTGTGGGTGTATCTATAACTATCACACCACATTACATATCATTACCCTAGACATTTTACATAGCTACATTCATTAAAAAAAAAAAATTGAGTGTGAGGTCGTAGTGGTAGCAAGAAAGGCCTTCTGACAATTCACAACTACATTTTATCTCAGGAGCCTTCACAGCTGGCCTCATACATTACATTTAGTAATATCACCATCATACAATACCATCAAACCCACTACATACATTGGGGTCTTGTCCAGGGATAATTAGCCCAACAGTAATATTAGGATCTCCTGGTTGGAGAAATAAAATTAGGGGAAAAAAAAAATTGTGAAATTCCCTTTAAAATTAAAAGTGTCCCTGCAGATAAAAGTTGGTGAATCTTCACAGCCAGTGATAATTAATTAGTTAACTGGTTAGTTAGAATTAGTTAGACTATAGTCATAAGAAGTACTTAGTGTATTTACTGGTTAGAGATTTAGCTTGTATATTATTATATTGTCTGAAAAGTATGGCGGAGCTAGCAAAATTCCGATCAGCTGCTGTGCTGACCGCAAAGGAGATGGGAATGGATGGTCAAATTTTAATTCAATATGTAACGGCTGAATGTGATAAATATATTGAAAGGGAAGATAGAAAGGTAGCTGAAGAGAAGAGGTTACAAATTGAGGCTGATAGAGAAATTAAGAGGCTGCAGATTGAGGCAGAAGAAAAACGACAGCAAAGGGAGGCAGAAGAAAAACGACAGCAAAGGGAGGCAGAAGAAAAAAGGTTGACTGCCGAAAGGGAGGCAGAAGAAAAAAGGTTGACTGCCGAAAGGGAGGCAGAAGATAGAAGGTTGCAAAGGGAGCACGAATTACGACTAAGGGAGCTGGAATTACAAGGCCCGGCTCCTGAAAATGGTGCCAGCCCTTTTGCCTCAGATGCTACGCCCAGTCTGGGAGCCTCAAACTCAGCTATGGGGTTTCATTTAGACCATTTTGTTGAAAAAGACGATGACATAGAGGGGTACCTAGGACGTTTTGAGTTATTAGCTACTACATATGGGTTAGAGAGAGAGAGAGGTGGAGTTTAAAGCTATCACAGGGATTGAGAGGTACTTCTTATGAAGTATTTGCCAAAATGAACAGGGAAGACCAAGACAATTATGACATGTTAAAGCAGGCTTTGTTATTAAGGTACGAGAAGAATGGTGAATTTTATCGTAAGAAATTTAGAAATGCCAAACTGTTGTCTGGGGAGACATACCACCAATTCTCTGCTAGACTAGAAACCTATTTGGAGAAATGGACGGCTCTGGGGAAGACCCAAGATCTTAAAGAAATGATCATGATTGAGCAATTGAGAGAGTCCATGGCTCCAGACATGAGAAAATTTCTCATGGAACAAGGTGCAGAGAAGTTGGGGGAAATTTTAAATGTTGCTGAGAGGTATCAGGCAGCTCAGGCAGAGGTAAGTGGTGCTAAAAAGAAGCACATAGACAATTTTAAAGCTCCACAGCAATTTAATAAATTTGATAATAGAGAGCAGGGAAATAAAGGTAGGACAAACTTTGAGCGGCCAAGAAATGACTATCGCGACAGAAACTCACAGTTCAATGACCAAAAGTTCAATGAAAGAAAACCGTTGAACCAAGGAAAAAGATGGTGTAAATGGTGCAAGAAGGATAACCATAACACCGAATTTTGTAGAAGGAAACCTTCAAACATTGCTGCAATGAAGTCGGGGACGCGAAGATTAAAGGTTAATCCTAATGGACAACAGGAACCTTATCACCCCCCAGTTTGTGAGGATGTTATTTGTAATGGGGTCACCATAAGGTGCCTTTATGATACAGGTTTGGATTAT
Organism: Oreohelix idahoensis; assembly: GCA_024509875.1. Classification (NCBI taxonomy): domain Eukaryota; kingdom Metazoa; phylum Mollusca; class Gastropoda; order Stylommatophora; family Oreohelicidae; genus Oreohelix; species Oreohelix idahoensis. Next base: position 219,374 of record JAMPIV010004038.1, read on the forward strand.
GATTCAGTTGTGAAGTCTAGCCTAGTGGACCCAAGTCAGTATACCACAGAAACAGTGGAAATACAAGGGGCGACTAAGGACATACCACTCATGACACTTCCCATCGCAAGGATAACGGTGAAAACTCGCTATGTGGAGGGAGAAATCAGAGCAGCAGTGATAGATGAACCAATCTACCCTCTGATATTGGGGTGTAGATACGTCTTCTTGGGGAATCCCGAGAAACCTGTGATCATGGCGACAGTGCAGACCAGGTCACAGAAGAAGGAGGAAGAAGGTGAACCTATAAATGCTCATCCAGAGGAGATGAGGAAGGCGCAGGCTGAGGATAGGACACTCAAGCCCTGTTTTAAAAAAATTGCCCAAATGCCACACACCTCCGAGCAAGGGGGAATATTTCATGAAGAACAAACTCTTATACAGGAAGGCCGGAACTGGAACAAATGGTCACAACCAGCTGGTTCTTCCCACTTCATATAGAGATAAAGTGATGGAACTCGGGCATGCGATTCCCTTCAGTGGTCACATGGGGATCAGCGCCACAGGACAGCGTATAGCTTGTCATTACTTCTGGCCAGGGATAACGGAGGATATAAAAAGATATGTCAAATCCTGCCCAGAATGTCAAAGGGTAGCTCCAAAGCACTGGACTGCTCCTGCAACTCTAGGGGAAATGCCCATAGTGGGAACACCTTTTGAGAGGGTTGCAGTGGATATTGTAGGACCTCTCACTCGGACCAAGAGGAGGAACAGTTACATCCTTACTCTGGTGGACACTTGTTCTATGTGGGGAGAGGCGGTAGCCCTGCCATCAATTGATTCAAAACATGTAGCAGAGGCACTACTTACAATATTTACCCGATTAGGATTCCCGCATCAAATCTTGACGGATAATGGTTCTCAGTTCAAGGGGAAACTAACGGAAGAAGTTTTTAAGCTATTTCAAGCCAGACACTTTCATTGTAGTCCGTACCATCCACAAGGGAACGGCCAGGTAGAGAGGTTCAACGGGACTCTCATTTCTATCCTGAGAAAGCTGGCACACGAAAAACCGGATCTGTGGGATCAATTCCTGCCCGCCGCATTGTTTGCGTACCGGGAGGTACCACATAGTTCAACCGGGATGGCTCCCGCAACTCTGCTATTTGGGAGGCCAATAAAAGGTCCATTAGAAGCTCTATTAAGGACCTGGACAGATGAGAAGGCGGAAGAGACTGTTACCTCATCGTATCAATACGTGAACGAACTGACCACTCGTTTGAAAGCTGGATGGAAACTGGCAAATGATAATTTGAAGCAAGCCAGGAAGAAACATGCAGCATATTTTAATAGGAAGGCAAAGGACAGGGAACTGGCAGTCGGAGAGAAGGTGCTGCTTCTACTACCCGGAAGCCAGAATAAATTACAAATTGGTTGGCAAGGTCCATATACGGTTCTAGAGAAGGTGTCTAGAACAAACTATAAAATTGACAAAAAGGGGAAGGAGAAAGTTTATCATGTAAACCTGTTAAAGAAGTATCTGGACAGACCACTCCAGGAAAGCACCCCCTTATTGACCTTGGCTATTGCAACCCAGATGCAAAAAGAACCACTCACCTCACATGAATACCCATTACATCCTTGTGAAACCGCAGCACAGGTAAAAGTCAGTAAGCACCTGACTAAAAACCAGAGGGAGAGAGTTCAACAGGTTCTGGAGGAACATACAGATGTATTAACAGATAAACCAGGCCATACAAATTTGCTACAGTATGACATGAAACTGGTAGACTCAAACCCAATCTGTATGAGAGCCTATTCTATTCCGTTCGCGAAGGAGAAGGCATTGAAGGAAGAAAATAGAGTATTTGTTGAAGGAGGGGATTATTTCGCACAGTGAATCATCTTTTAGTTCTAGTGTCGTTTTGTTGAGAAAACCGTCTGGGGAACACAGACTGTGCATAGATTACAGGAAACTGAATGCTGTCACAGAAGGACAAGTGGATCCATTACCAGACACAAAACAGTTATTTGCCAGACTGAACAAGGCAAAATACTTTTCAAAGGTGGATCTTAGTAAAGGCTATTACCAGATCCCAGTGAAGCCTGAAGTGAGACCTTATTTGGCTTTTAGCACTTCGGATGGACATTATGAATTCAATATGCTACCATTCGGACTGAAAAATGCTCCGAGTGTGTTTTCAAGGATGATGCGCAAATTGTTGGATCCCCTGAATAACCCATGTATCACGAATTTCATGGATGATATTCTCGTCGCCACAGAGACATTTGAAGAACACATTGAAGCTCTGGAGATGTTGTTTGATAGACTTCGGGAGGCGAACTTAACTGCTAGGCCAACAAAATGTTGTATTGGATGCAAAGAGTTGGAATTCTTGGGACACACTGTATATCAGGGTAATATGACCCCTGATCCTAAGAACTTGGAAAAACTGCAGAGAGCACCTAGGCCGCAAACAAAAAAGGACGTGCGATCATTTGTGTCGTTATGCGGATTTTATCAGAAATACATCAAGAATTTTAACGCTATTTGTGCTCCTCTGACTGATCTGACTCGCAAGGGACTTCCAGATAAAATTATTTGGACTGCACAATGTGAACTAGCGTTCCAAGAGTTAAAGGAAAAAACTCACTAGCAAGCCTATTCTCAAACTGCCTGATTTGACACAGGACTTTGTCTTAAGAACCGATGCAAGTAATGTAGGACTAGGAGGGGCTTTGTTGCAAAGATCATCTTCACCTGATGGGGAACTGAAACCAGTCGCTTATGCAAGCCGTAAATTGAATAAGGCGGAACAAGGATACTCCACAAGCGAAAAAGAATGTTTAGCGTTAATCTGGGCAATAAAGAAGTTTCAAATCTATCTGTATGGTAGGACTTTTGTGGTGGAGACGGACCATCAGCCTCTCGTATTCTTATCTCAGGCTAAGCATGAAAACGCAAGATTGCTGAGGTGGTCTTTATTGCTTCAACCTTATCAGTTCAGTATCCAATATATCCCAGGCAAATTGAATGTCGGTGCAGATTTCCTCAGTCGGCACCCCTGTGATCAAAATTAGAGTAGTGGCAGACGTGAGGAGTAATTTTACCTATGTGTATCGCTGGTTTTGGAACTTGCCATAGGCATGTTTTCAAGTGGGGAGATGTGTAGTGAAATTGACAGAGATACAACGGTAAAATACCTCCAAAGATAACATGTAAGGATAAAAACATAATGCGTAGGCTGCTGATAGTACATGATCGCCCAGACCGCGGGTCATCACCCTCCATAAAAATTGACTTGCTAGACAGGAGGGGAACGGCGGATAAAAAGGAAAAAAATATGACTGGAAAGATTGCGTGAGACTAGAAAGGCTAAGGAGACGCAATTGGGGGGGAAACGGAGAAAAGTCACGTTTCCCAAGTTGACATAAAGTAAGGAACTCGACAGAAGGGACCTTGGATATGTTACGCCACAGTCATTTATTGGTCGCTTTTGCGATACCAAGCCTTTGATTTGAATTCAGCGGCAGAACGCAGATGTTTGGAATATTACAAAAATTAAAAAGTAACTTTTTCGTAATATTAATGTTAGGAATATAAAAATTAGCTGGCCGGATGGCCCATTCTGAGCAGTGAACTAATATGTTCTTAATTTTACAGACGGATAGATAATATTGAAGATAATGACAAAAGACAGTGTTGTTCACATCAGCGACAGACTGTATGGAATAAAAAGTGTCGCTATTTGCACAAAAAAACACGACCTTGAGACGCAGGTGTTCAAATCTACTTAGTAGGGAAGCGAAGGGACATTGGTGGGAGCTGTGTCTAAATATAACTTTTAACGACAAAATTTTGGAGGGGAGAGAAAGGTTGGTTCAAAAATCAAGTACGTTTTTGAAAAAAAAAACAAGTAGAGACGGACAGACTAACAGATAAACATCCATACTTGACTGAAGCATGACTGAAATGACTTTAGGGTAGGAAATTTGAATTTGAAATAAACCTAGGCAGTGATTGGCCACAGACAATCATTTTATCGGCGCTCAGACGCGCAAGTGGGGCCATTCCTCAATAGTTGTTCGATGATAGACACAGTATTTTAAAGTGTGGTGATTTCCAAATGAAAGAAAGTGAAATAAGTTCAGGGACGCCATACTATAGCCAGCAGCTCAGCTGAGTTTTGCTAGCATTTCTGTGTTCTTTATTCATAATCTGGTAAGATTGAAATTATTTCTTTGTATATTTTGAATATTGTTTAATGTTCGAGTGATTTGATACTGCCATATCATAATCTAGCCTTACAAACAAGTAGGGATTTGCTCTAGACCCCCCGCCTAAGTCAGGGTCTAGGGACCAACAATATACATAAACTCCAGCAAGGGTTAGGAAAGACAGATCAAGTGTTGAGAATAATGAAACATATTACCTATCCACTTTTAGGGAAGGAAACTAATAAATATTTTTCAGAATCTATAGTCTGGGAGGACCTATCTGATGTAAAACCACCATGGTAAATGTGCTGTTTGGTCAGAGAGATCTGACCTGTCTGTATGATGTGGTTGTTGTGTCCGTGTTGTGTCCAGACGTGGGTAGAGAATAGAATTTTGACACATAGCCAATACTTTGATTGCAGAGCTGTGAGTTTCAGTTGTCAACAAGGCGGTGTCCATTCAGTTGGTGATTTTACTCGAGTGTATCTGTGCAGTACGTTGTGACAGAGACCACTATTATTGCCCGCCAGCACGGAGAGGTGGGACCACCAGATTTCAGCACCAGAGCTACATATGCAAGTTGAGTGAGCCTCTGGTCTGCTGGAAGTTCACCAACGCCTTTTAGTTACTAATACCCCATAAAATTCCTGCAATTTACTGGACACTGTGTAGTCAATATAGACAGGTGTGATGAGGCCACCCCAACAGCACAAGCATTAACTATCCTCCCAAGTAGATGACTACTAGAACATTTTAATAAAACTAACTAGTCTAGTACTTATATATGTACACTCTTGCATTTATTATGTAACATTCCATGCATTTCTTTCATAATTTTTAAATCCTTTTTTTAAAAAAAGTTCTGGTCAACATAAAACTTGATCCAGAACAAATAAATGTAATATAATTCTATCAAAAATTTTACACTCTTGAGTTAGTTCAGTGTATTATAATATTTGTTAAATATTATTAGTCTGCTTAAATATCTGTGGGTGTATCTATAACTATCACACCACATTACATATCATTACCCTAGACATTTTACATAGATACATTCATTAAGAAAAAAAATTAAGTGTGAGGTCGTAGTGGTAGCAAGAAAGGCCTTCTGACAATTCACAACTACATTTTATCTCAGGAGCCTTCACAGCTGGCCTCATACATTACATTTAGTAATATCACCATCATACAATACCATCAAACCCACTACAACCACACTTAGTCTATTAGCAGTTAATCTACGCGGTAATGTGTCTATCTGTGGTTCATCATGTACTTGCACGGTTTTTGACTTATATTGAATGCATAATATTTAATACGTCACCAGGAGTTTATGACGTAATCCGTTCTGCATCTAATTTATGCAAACGGTTGTTGCGAGGCCTTCGTCAATTGTAGTCGTCGAAGAAGGACGTACCTTTCTAGCTCCCGCTATACCAAAAAACCCCAACAACACAATTAAACACAAACCCAAAACCACACCCCCCCCCCCCCAAAATAAAAAACCACACCCCCCCCCCAACCCCACCACCCCCCACCCACTCCCCAACCCCTCCACCACCCCCTCCCCAACCCAACACCCCCACACAACCAAAA
>JAMPIV010004039.1:0-40000 GCA_024509875.1 Oreohelix idahoensis
AACAAACTGCTCGACTCTGTGCAAATGACTATTGGCTCGAGCTCAGTGAGAGCATCCAGATCGCAGCGCAAACAGGCAACATTAAACAAATGTATGAAGGTATAAAGAAAGCACTTGGCCCCCAAAAAAGTAAGACGGCACCGCTAAAAACCATCAGCGGAGAGAAGCTAACCGATAAGGGTAAGCAGATGGAGAGGTGGGTCGAGCACTACTCTGAGCTTTATGCTAGAGAAAATACAGTTATGCCTGCAGCCCTTGATGCTGTCAAATGTCTGCCAACTATGGAGGAGCTGGATGCCGAACCAACATTAGAGGAACTCAGCAAGGCCATTGATAGCTTGGCCTCTGGCAAAGCACCAAGCAGTGATGGGATTCCTCCTGATTTAATCAAATGCTGTAAGAGCACGCTATTACATCCCCTGCATAGGATGCTGAGCCAGTGCTGGGAAGAGACAACTATTCCTCAAGACATGCGAGATGCCAAGATTGTAACACTGTACAAAAATAAAGGAGACAGAAGTGATTGCAATAACTACAGAGGCATCTCTCTTCTTAGTATTGTTGGTAAGGTTTTTGCCAAAGTCGTCTTAATGCGACTACACAAGTTAGCTGAGCGCATATATCCAGAGTCACAGTGTGGATTCCGAGCTGGTAGATCAACAACAGACATGATCTTCTCTGTCCGCCAGCTTCAGGAAAAATCAAGAGAGCAGAAAAGGCCTTTATATATCACCTTTATAGACCTCACAAAAGCATTTGACCTGGTTAGTAGGGATGGACTCTTCAAAATCCTCCTGAAAATAGGCTGCCCTTCTAAAATGCTGGAAATGATAAAGTCATTCCATGACGACATGAAAGGAACAGTCCAATATGATGGAAGCACGTCACAGCCCTTTGACATACGAAGTGGCGTTAAACAAGGCTGTGTTCTGGCTCCGACCCTCTTCGGGATCTTCTTTGCCTTACTCTTGAAACATGCATTCAGAGATGCAACTGAAGGAATATGCCTTCACACTAGGTCAGATGACCGTCTGTTTGATCTTTCAAGGCTGAAGGCAAAAACAAATATCAGAAGGGTCACTATAAGAGACTTGTTGTTCGCTGATGATACTGCAGTCGTCACTCAAAGCCAACAGGAGCTTCAGAACTTGATGAATCGCTTCACTAAAGCATGCTAGGACTTTGGCCTCACAATAAGTCTAAAGAAAACGAATGTGCTGAGTCAGGATGCGGGTGGTGCACCAGTTATCACTATCGATAACTATGAATTGGCAGTGGTGCACCACTTCACATACCTAGGGTCTACCATCAATGACAAACTCTCACTGGATACAGAAATCGACAGCCGCATTGGCAAAGCTGCAGCTACCTTTGCCCGCCTCACATCGCGTGTTTGGGGAAACTCTAAACTCACAATGAAGACCAAAGCTGCGGTATATAATGCCTGCGTCACCAGCACACTCCTATATGGCAGCGAGACCTGGACGACCTATGCTAAGCAAGAAAGAAGGCTCAATACCTTCCATTTACGGTGTCTACGCCGCATCCTCGGCATTTCGTGGAAAGATAAAGTGACATATGTCGAGGTGTTGTCACGTGCTGGCCTTCAAAGTATGTATACACTGCTTAGACAGCGCAGACTTCGCTGGCTTGGCCATGTTCGCCGCATGGAAGATGGTCGCATCCCAAAAGATATCTTCTACGGACAATTAGCAGATGGCAAGAGAACAGTTGGGCGACCACAGCTGAGGTTCAAAGATGTGTGCAAGAGAGATATGAGGGCACTGGACATGGATCCAGCAACATGGGAGGATGAAGCTGCCGATCGCACTAAATGGCGATGCTATTTACGGCGCCACCTCAGATTGGGCTAAGAGAGGCTCACACAACAAGCAGAGGAGGGGAGAAAACGTCGGAAGGAGCACCAGGAAAATAAGCAGCTGAGGGCTGTCAGCGCAGGGGCTCATTCCCATAGTCAGTTGTGACTGAAGGGGCTATTATTATTATTATTATTACAGTCACCATATATGGTATGCCAGCTTCCGTCTATTATCAATCATGTTTACGCTCACGATTTCTTAATATCTCATAGGTAATCTCTTTCAAGATGGAAAATTATCCTTCTGACAAGTCTTGTCCGGAAACGATAATGACATTTTCCCGACCTTAGCCAACAATCAACAAACTGGGCATACAGAGTTATTATCAGGGATAATCGACTGTGGTCGTCACAAGGCTGTTTATTAACTAGTCCGGTCGCTCCCCTGCACTGTCTGGCCTAATAGGAAAATGTGTTGCACATTAGTAAACCACACTTCTCTCTACCGATCCCAGGTGTCAATATGGGTTCAAACAAAGGGATTGATTACCCTAATCAGCAAAAGATGGTCGCTGAAGTCCCGACATAACAAGAATTGAGGGAAAGGAGTGTAAACAATGAATTGAAAATACCAAATACTGTCAGAGGTGGGAAAAGCTAAAGTGAAAAGCGTGAAAAAGTTATATGACGGCACAGGTAAATTTGACGTTCGAGGTTATTCTGTTACAAGCATACAGCCGCCACTGCAGCTAGTCCGCTTACAGGAAACCTGCTTCAAAGCATTCATATGCGTTTTATAGCAGTCAGTTTTAATTGATGAGGTTGCCACCCCCACGTATAATCTCATAATAGTAGCCTCTTACGAATTGCTCGAAGGAGGAATATTCCTATTCTTCCTTCGTATCCTAGGAGACCCCAGGGACTACACTGAATAAAACTTCGGGACCGAATTTGCTAAGAGTTATGGCATCCGCTTCTAATTCTAAAGGTACCGGGTTCGCTCCTAGTACATGTGGTATAATTGATGGAATTATTTTTTAGAACCAGTGGGTTAGTATGATGTCATACTCACCGCTGATCTCATGGGTAGTGAGATCGGATGTCTAGCCTTCTCGGATATGGGCGAAAAAATAGGATGTACCGTGTGTAAGTTGCGCACGTCAAAAATCCGTCAGCTGTTGGAAATTGTAAAGAGTAGGCCATACGACCGCTGCTCTGGCAAAATTTATACAATTAGGAAAACCTACCCGCCACAAAATTATTTATAGAATGTTTGATTCCTGTTTTCCCACCTTGGTATCTTCGCCGGTGCTTCGGAGTTCATGCACTTTGCTGAGATCTTCCTTATGTGATCTAAGGGAGAAGATCGAAGCATTGATGGAGTTATCCGCGTGCAATGAATATGGTCCTTAAAAACCAAACCAAAGAAGTAGAAAATTAGACAACAGAGAAGTAACAGAAGTGATAGGCTTACCGGGACTCGAACTCAGGACCATCGCTGTCCATGAAGAACTTTTTTGTGGTCTTTAGTTGGCAAAACAGTCACGTTTCACTCCAGTAGCGAGGCGGTGCTGCCGCTCGGTTGGCTGTAGGTTCGAGTCCCCGGTAGGCTTATGACTTCTGTTGTTTTTCTATTGTCTAGTTTTCTACTTCTTTATTTCTTACGAGTGCCTGTAACATTTAAGAGGGGCGTTCAGAAAGTAATGCACCACATCGTTTTTCTCAGCTAATAATGAAGATAGAAGCATGACATTTTGCAAACTTCAAATATGGCACGTACCAATTGTGTGCACCAAATTGCACCGCAACCGGCCAATTAATATGGCTGTCCTAAACCGTTGAAATGGAGCATGTTAGCAACTTGCGTTATAAACAGCGAATTGTGATAGAATTTCTCGTTGCAGAGAAGGAAACTGTTCTGAACATTCACAAGCGTCTATGTGATGTGTATGGAAGTTTTGCAGTCGACAGGAGTACAGTCAGTTGCTGGGTTCAGAGAATCAAAGAATCAGGAAGTGGAGATACGGAGCTGCTTGATCGGCCGCGCTGTGGACGTCCTGCCACAGCCACCAACGCAGAAATGTTGAAATGCACTGAGAGTATTATTCTTACTGATAGGCGAATCACTACTCAACAATTGGCCTTACAGCTGTCAGTCAGCATTGGTAGTGCAAATGCAGTTATAAAAACTCTCGGATTTTCTAAGGTTTGCGCAAGATGGGTTCCTCGAAGTCTCACAAGTGACCACCGATTGCAAAGGAAAGCAATTTCTTCTGAATTGTTGGAGCGTTTCAATGCTGATGGAGAGAACTTTTTGGCTAAGATCGTTACAGGTGACGAAACCTGGGCACATCATTTTGAACCTGAGACAAAAAGACAGTCAATGGAGTAGCATCATCCACAATCACCACTGTCGTGAGACATTCTAAATCCACATATATAAATTAAAAAGGAAATGTAAAGCCTAAAGAATTAATTCAATACAAGGAAAGAAGAATGGTAAAAGAACAGTGCGGTCACAATAGCGTACGCCTGTGTTATAGAACATCATGCTAGTTAAACAAGAAATCCCCTTTTTATGCTCCGTCTGCATAATTGTAACGCTTTCACGTTTGCTAGTAAAGCCTACTGCATCAAATACACACGTTTCGAAAAATAAAACGGGTACTGTGTTTGTTAGAAAACCTTGAGATAGATACACTGCGTAATGACCTAGATTTAATATTCCATTAATGCCATTTTATGCACTACGTAAACGAAAAGACAGACGGGCTTAGAAGAGAAAGAGAGAGAGATGTACGGAGGAACGCATGCAATGCTACCACGTCGCTTCGCGATTTAAAATTAATGCCACCCCACGCGAAAGGCATGCATGCCTGCTTTTTTTTAAATAAACAGTGACAAAAAACACTACCAATACGAGGTTAGGTTTTAAAAAACATGGTTAATGCTTATTAGGAAACATGACACAATACTGTTTCACGTCTGAAATCCTGACAATAGCCTGACAGTACAGAAGACACCCCATCGTATCGAAGTGAACGGGTGGTAGAAGAAAATACATATTTTGAACGCAGCCACTTGGCTCCATTAAACTTATATATTTGGGTGCCTTAGGACTTGCTGACAAAGAATATGTTAGGTGTTAAGCAAATAGTCTAATAATTAACAACTTATAGCCAAAATATTATAGTGGTGTTGTCTGACAACACAGGATCATATTTGCTCATAATGACGTGTTTGGACACTGCTTTAGAGGAAATGAGGCCACCACGTTAAATCCGATTTGATTGGCTAGAATAATATGTAAGGCGAAACATGATTAGTCGACTGCTAATACTATTTTTGGTTGTTAATGGAAACGGTAGGAAGGGTACTTTTTTTTTCAAAAGCTTTTGTAAACATGGTCTCATTGGCTAGACCATTTAATATAGTCAATTAGGAGCGTCAGTTCAGTGCCACTTTTTGAAAATACAATTTGTAGAAGCAAGTGCGTTGAGAACCAGTTCATATTTTTCTAATAAAAGCCTGGGACAGAGGCAGATCGGAATTGTGCCATAACTCATCGCCAGTCAACGTATTTGTTTAATATTTCCTTGAATTGTGGTAAGGTAGACATATTTGATATCTTTTTTTATGAAAATTGAATGTGAATTGATAATTTATGTCTGTATATGTGTGGTTCAGTAACAAACAAGAGGCAAAGCCTAGATATTGCTCCATCATGGACAAAACTTGTCGGAGAGGAGTATAACTGCATGGGATTGCCAAATAGTACTATGACACCTATCTTATTCAATAGAAAGGAATAATGCTGGAATTGCAGAGGCGTTGTTACCATTAGGGAGAGGAATACTGGTGTATATTGATACATGAGAAGCTAGCAGTTGGCCTACCGCGCTGAACTCGGTGTTTGTTATGTATTGTGCTTCAGTGTGGAAATAGATTATAAATTAGTTCTGAAGTAGGAGGTACAACCTTCTTGTTTCAGGGACCGTGGTACTAAAGTATTAAAGCAGCACCTGGTCTGAGTTTTGCTGAATCCAGAGGCTGGTAGCATACTCCTTGTCAAGATATCGACCAGTGTTGTTTCTCAAGAAAACGGTGAAGCAAGCGAGCAGAGGAGTCAGAGTTCCTGCCGCCCAGACAGAAGTTAAGATTTCGTTGGCCAGAGCAGCTCAACTTTGTGTATACCCCCTCTAAAAGTGACTTTACATAAAATCAAGAGGGACATTTATTTGTTTCAAATAAAATGAAACTGTGAACCTTTCCAATATTATTTCCACCCGAAACAAACACTTGAAGTCATGATGACAAACAACAACCTAGCTTGAAAAGCCAGTATTATCTCATAGTCCTACATCACTACTTACACACATATTGTAATAATAATATATGTCAATACAAAGATCCTATCTATAAATTGTGTACATACAACTTGTGATTACATTTGATTGTGATTCCTGGTTCACTTTGTAGTTGAATCAGGATATCTATTATTGAAAGGAATTAATACATATTTTAAAAGTTGACACTTGACTTATTAAGATAGTCTTATAGAGTGTTCTATGTATGTGAGTGTCAGAGTGTTGTAAAGTATTGTGGATTAAATTAAATTGTTTATCTGTCTGTTGGTTGTTGTAAACATACACTTCATCACTATCATAACCCTAGACATTCAACGTAGTCATCACAATATTCCAGAATAAGTCTGACTGAGGTCTAAATGTGGTAGCACAGTAAGGTCATCTGTAACACACCACACTTATTAGATACAGATACCTTCACAGCTGATCTCAGTCAGTACACTAAGTCCCCTATAAATATTTATATCATCCCACTTTACCACAACCACGAAGAAAGAAATTCAAGACAATTCCTTCAGCTGGAAAGGTCATGATCACTGTCTTTTGTGACATTGAAGGTGTGATTCTTGTGGACGTTATGCCAAGAGGAGAGACAATCAATTCGCAAGCTTACATTAAGACATTGAAAAAACTCAATCAACGTTTTCGGACAAGAATCCAGCAGACCTGCTTCTCCTTCACGACAATGCGCGACCTCACACAAGTCTGGCAACACGGGAAGCAATCACCACATTGGGTTGGACTGTACTACCCCATCCACCCTATAGTCCCGATTTGGCACCCTCTGATTTTCATCTATTTGGTCCACTTAAAGATGCACTCCATGGGACAAGGTTTGAAGATGACGAAGGAGTGATTCATGCAGCGAAGAAATGGCTACATGATCAAGACAAAATCTGGTACGGGCTAGGAATACATGCACTTGTTTCACGCTGGCATAAAGCCGTACAAGTTGATGGGGATTATGTTGAATAATACCGATGTTTACATGACATATCCATGTATATTGTGTATAAATTTCATGCTTTTTGAATAAACAGCTCCTGAGAAAAACGATGTGGTGCATTTCTTTCTGGACGCCCCTCGTATGTGTCTTATTTATTGAACTGACATGTATCGAACCATTACGCTAATCATCATAATCAGCTGCCATCTCCACAATGAAGGTTGGCTGTAATGGATCTCCAACGTCTTCTGTCTCTTGTCTTCGTGTTGCACTCTGACAGACTCTTTCCTGTCCATCTCTTGATGTTATCTTCCCACTTATAGCGCTGTCTACCCCTTGCACGTTTGCCTTCAACTCTACCTTCAATTATGGTCTTCTGCAAGGTGTTATGCCTTTGTATGTGGCCAAAGTATTTTAGCTGCCTAACTTATATCTCCCTCATTAGTTCTCTTTTCATACCTAGATTTTGTAGGACCTCCTTATTTGTTTTCTTCTCTGTCCATGAGATGCGCCCCATTCTTCTAAATATCCACATCTCAAGAGTCTCAATTCGTTCTTCCAATTGCTTTTTCATTGTCCATGTTTCTGCCCCATACTGAAATGCAGAATATATACCATTTTATGATTCTCAGTTTTAATTTGTGAGTTAACTGTTTAGATGTCAGTATATGTTTCATGTTTTTGAATGTACCTTTGGCCATTCCTATTCTCTTCTTGATTTCTGTTTCACATCTGCCAGCTTCTGATATTATATCACCAAGATATGAGTCGCTCTTGACTGGTTCCAGGATTTTCCCATTTATGCTTATCTTTAATGTGGGCTTTCGTCTGTTGTGCTAATTATCATAGTTTTTGTTTTCTCAATATTAATGTTCAATCCTTATTCATGACTTATACTGTTCACTTGCTTCACTAGTTCTTGCAAATCCTGTTCGCTTTCAGCTAACAACACGTTATCATCTGCATATCTAAGGTTGTTTATTGACCTTCCATTGATGTTCAGTCCTGGCTTTTCTTTTATCTGTTTGAAAATGTTTTCGGTGTATAGATTAAATAGGCAGGGGGACAACACAACCTTGTCTGACACCTCTTTTTATGTCTATCTTTGGTGAATAATTCCTTCCAGATCTTACTGTGGCAGTTTGCTCCCAATAAAGGTTACTGAGTATTCTTATGTCTTTTCCATCAATACCTATGTCTTTGAGGCATTCAATTATTTTCTCATGATGGACTCGTCAAAAGCCTTCTTATAGTCAATGAAACACATGTACATACGTTTTGGACCTCTGTATATTTTTCTGCTAATAATCTTAGGCAAAATATTGCCTCTCTTCTTCTGCTGTTTCGTCTAAAACCAAATGATTTTGAGCAGTATTTTAATTGCATGACTCATCAGGCTGATTGTTCTGAAGTCTGAACATTCTGTTGCATACGGTTTTTTGGGCAATGTTATAAAGACGCTAATAACTTTACCCAAAACTTCAAAATATCGTTCAAACTATATAGTTAATTAGCAGAATTTCCACAATTTAGTATGGACGTTGCAGAAACACAGCAGTATTTTAGGAAAGCTTACGGCTTAATTTTTTAATTTTACATAGATACATTTAGAAAAAAAAAAACTTAACCAAGTCTAGGACAAAGAAGAAATCATTAAAATAATCTTTCTCAAAAGACCAAAGGTATCCATCATGAAAGGGAAATAACCCTTAATTATAATCCCTGCTGACAATCTTGCCTCCCTTTTTTAATTTACACGCGCACACGTCTCTTTGTATCGTTGCATGCTCATTTTAAATTTTTTTCTCCTTATGTTTGTGTGTAGTGCTATTATTTAGTGTTTTAATTTTACAAATAGCAATGCAAACGTCATTACGGTTATGGTATACAAGGATACAGTCTTGTATACTTTCTTCATAATTGTATGGGTTTTTTTCTTACACGCGTATTTTGACACCTCCCGTGTGTTGTTACTGTGGCCCAAGAGTGTAGATAAGAGTGATTACACTGAATCCTAATTTGCTTGGCTAAGAAGGTTTGGGCATACTGCCGGCTACCCCATACTGTAGAAAGTTTCAGCCATAAAAACTTTAAAAATAACACGAAAAAGTCAACCAAAACGAATAAATTAAATAATTTAGCACAGCCATCTTAGAAGAAGATCCTCATTTAAGGAGGTTCATGAAAGGAATAAAGAAGATATGAAAAGACTTTGAAAGGATGTCACGTGACAGGAAAGCTTGGTACAGGACAGGAAGGCTTGGTACAGGACAGGAAGGCTTGGTACAGGACAGGAAGGCTTGGTACAGGACAGGAAGGCTTGGTACAGGACAGGAAGGCTTAACATGAATTTGTTGGAGGCCTGTGCCCACCAGGGGCTGAATGGCAGTCAATAAATGACTGAATAAATTAATGACTGAATGAATAGATGAAAGATTGAAGAAATTGATGAATTATTGAATGAATAGATGAAGGAATGAATAAATAAATGGATGAGTGTATAGATGAATGAATGAATAAATAAATGGTTGAATGAATAAATAAATGGTTGAATGAATAGATGAATGAATACATAAATAAATGGTTGAATGAATAAATAAATGATTGAATAAATTAATGAATAAGGAAATGAATGGATGATTGATTAAATGAATAGATGAAAGACAGAATGAATAGGTGACTGAAAAAATAAATAGTTAATAAATAAGTGATTGAATGAATGATTGAATGAATAAGTAAATGAATGAATGAATGAATAGATGAATGAATGATTAAATGAACATATGAATGATTGAATGAATAGATGACTGAATAAATAAATAAATATTTAATAAATACATGATTAAATGAATGAATAAATAAAAGGTTGAATAAATCAATGAATGAATGATTAAATGAATGAATGATTGAATGAATAGAAGAATTATTGAATTAATAGATGAATGATTGAATAAATAAATGATTGAATGAAGGAATTAATTAAATAATGATTGAATGAATGGATTAAAGAAAAATTAAATGATTGAATGAATGAAGATTATTTTAAATATAACTATGCAAAGAAAATCAGTATTATCGTAACAACATGCTTCATTGATTGTTTATTATTCTAGTTTGTTCACACCGACAAGGTCACTCATTTTGTCTCAATGCTTGACCGGTATTATTCTAGTTTGATCACACTGACAAGGTCACTCATTTTGTCTCAATGCTTGACCGGTATTATTCTAGTTTGATCACACTGACAAGGTCACTCATTTTGTCTCAATGCTTGACCGGTATTATTCTAGTTTGATCACACTGACAAGGTCACTCATTTTGTCTCAATGCTTGACCGGCATTATTCTAGTTTGATCACACTGACAAGGTCACTCATTTTGTCTCAATGCTTGACAGGTATTATTCTAGTTTGATCACACCGACAAGGTCACTAATTTTGTCTCAATGCTTGACCGGTATTATTCTAGTTTGATCACACCGACAAGGTCACTCATTTTGTCTCAATGCTTGACCGGTATTATTCTAGTTTGATCACACCGACAAGGTCACTCATTTTGTCTCAATGCTTGACCGGTATTATTCTAGTTTGATCACACCGAAAAGGTCACTCATTTTGACTCAATGCTTGACCGGTATTATTCTAGTTTGATCACACCGACAAGGTCACTCATTTTGTTTCAATGCTTGATTGGTATTATTCTAGTTTGATCACACCGACAAGGTCACTCATTTGGTATTATTCTAGTTTGATGACACCGACAAGGTCACTCATTTTGTCTCAATGCTTGACCGGTATTATTCTAGTTTGATCACACCGACAAGGTCACTCATTTTGTCTCAATGCTTGACCGGTATTATTCTAGTTTGATCACACCGACAAGGTCACTCATTTTGTCTCAATGCTTTACCGGTATTATTCTAGATTGTTCACACCGACAAGGTCACTCATTTTGTCTCAATGCTTGACCGGTATTATTATAGTTTGTTCACACCGACAAGGTCACTCATTATGTCTCAATGCTTGACCGGTATTATTCTAGTTTGATCACACCGACAAGGTCACTCATTATGTCTCAATGCTTGACCGGTATTATTCTAGTTTGATCACACCGACAAGGTCACTTATTTTGTCTCAATGCTTGACCGGTATTATTCTAGTTTGATCACACCGACAAGGTCACTCATTTTGTATCAATGCTTGACCGGTATTATTCTAGTTTGATCACACCGACAAGGTCACTCATTATGTCTCAATGCTTGACCGGTATTATTGTAGTTTGATCACACCGACAAGGTCTCTCATTTTGTCTCAATGCTTGACCGGTATTATTCTAGTTTGTTCACACCGACAAGGTCACTCATTTTGTCTCAATGCTTGACCGGTATTATTCTAGTTTGTTCACACCGACAACGTCACTCATTTTGTCTCAATGCTTGACCGGTATTATTCTAGTTTGATCACACCGACAAGGTCACTCATTTTGTCTCAATGCTTGACCGGTAATATTCTAGTTTGATCACACCGACAAGGTCACTCATGTTGTCTCAATGCTTGACCGGTATTATTCTAGTTTGATCACACCGACAAGGTCACTCATTTTGTCTCAATGCTTGACCGGTATTATTCTAGTTTGATCACACCGACAAGGTCACTCATTTTGTCTCAATGCTTGACAGGTATTATTCTAGTTTGTTTACACCGACAAGGTCTCTCATTTTGTCTCAATGCTTGACCGGTATTATTCTAGTTTGATCACACCGACAAGGTCACTCATTTTGTCTCAATGCTTGACCGGTATTATTCTAGTTTGATCACACCGACAAGGTCACTCATTTTGTCTCAATGCTTGACCGGTATTATTCTAGTTTGATCACTCCGACAAGGTCACTCATTTTGTCTCAATGCTTGACCGGTATTATTCTAGTTTCATCACACCGACAATGTCACTCATTATGTCTCAATGCTTGACCGGTATTATTCTAGTTTGTTCACACCGACAAGGTCACTCATTATGTCTCAATACTTGACCGGTATTATTCTAGTTTGATCACACCGACAAGGTCACTCATTTTGTCTCAATGCTTGACCGGTATTATTCTAGTTTGATCACACCGACAAGGTCACTCATTATGTCTCAATGCTTGACCGGTATTATTCTAGTTTGATCACACCGACAAGGTCACTCATTTTGTCTCAATGCTTGACCGGTATTATTCTAGTTTGATCACACCGACAAGGTCACTCATTATGTCTCAATGCTTGACCGGTATTATTCTAGTTTGTTCACACCGACAATGTCACTCATTATGTCTCAATGCTTGACCGGTATTATTCTAGTTTGATCACACCGAC
Source organism: Oreohelix idahoensis (assembly GCA_024509875.1). Lineage (NCBI taxonomy): Eukaryota > Metazoa > Mollusca > Gastropoda > Stylommatophora > Oreohelicidae > Oreohelix > Oreohelix idahoensis. Next base: position 12,486 of record JAMPIV010004039.1, read on the forward strand.
AAGGTCACTCATTATGTCTCAGTGCTTTACCGGTATTATTCTAGTTTGATCACACCGACAAGGTCACTCATTATGTCTCAATGCTTGACCGGTATTATTCTAGTTTGTTCACACCGACAAGGTCACTCATTATGTCTCAATGCTTGACCGGTATTATTCTAGTTTGTTCACACCGACAAGGTCACTAATTTTGTCTCAATGCTTGACCGGTATTATTCTAGTTTGTTCACACCGACAAGGTCACTCATTTTGTCTCAATGCTTGACCGGTATTATTCTAGTTTGTTCACACCGACAAGGTCACTCATTTTGTCTCAATGCTTGACCGGTATTATTCTAGTTTGTTCACACCGACAAGGTCACTCATTTTGTCTCAATGCTTGACCGGTATTATTCTAGTTTGATCACACCGACAAGGTCACTCATTTTGTCTCAATGCTTGACCGGTATTATTCTAGTTTGTTCACACCGACAAGGTCACTCATTTTGTCTCAATGCTTTTGACCGGTATTATTCTAGTTTGTTCACACCGACAAGGTCACTCATTTTGTCTCAATGCTTGACCGGTATTATTCTAGTTTGTTCACACCGACAAGGTCACTCATTTTGTCTCAATGCTTGACCGGTATTATTCTAGTTTGTTCACACCGACAAGGTCACTCATTTTGTCTCAATGCTTGACCGGTATTATTCTAGTTTGTTCACACCGACAAGGTCACTCATTTTGTCTCAATGCTTGACCGGTATTATTCTAGTTTGTTCACACCGACAAGGTCACTCATTTTGTCTCAATGCTTGACCGGTATTATTCTAGTTTGTTCACACCGACAAGGTCACTCATTTTGTCTCAATGCTTGACCGGTATTATTCTAGTTTGTTCACACCGACAAGGTCACTCATTTTGTCTAAATGCTTGACCGGTATTATTCTAGTTTGATCACACCGACAAGGTCACTCATTATGTCTCAATGCTTGACCGGTATTATTCTAGTTTGATCACATTGACAAGGTCACTCATTTTGTCTCAATGCTTGACCGGTATTATTATAGTTTGATCACACCGACAAGGTCACTCATTATGTCTCAATGCTTGACCGGTATTATTCTAGTTTGATCACACCGACAAGGTCACTCATTTTGTCTCAATGCTTGACCGGTATTATTCTAGTTTGATCACACCGACAAGGTCACTCATTTTGTCTCAATGCTTGACCGGTATTATTCTAGTTTGATCACACCGACAAGGTCACTCATTTTGTCTCAATGCTTGACCGGTATTATTCTAGTTTGATCACACCGACAAGGTCACTCATTTTGTCTCAATGCTTGACCGGTATTATTCTAGTTTGATCACACCGACAAGGTCACTCATTTTGTCTCAATGCTTGACCGGTATTATTCTAGTTTGATCACACCGACAAGGTCACTCATTTTGTCTCAATGCTTGACCGGTATTATTCTAGTTTGATCACACCGACAAGGTCACTTTTTGTCTCAATGCTTGACCGGTATTATTCTAGTTTGATCACACTGACAAGGTCACTCATTATGTCTCAATGCTTGACCGGTAATTATTCTAGTTTGATCCCACCGACAAGGTTACTCATTTTGTCTCAATGCTTGACCGGTATTATTCTAGTTTGATCACACCGACAAGGTCACTCATTTTGTCTCAATGCTTGACCGGTATTATTCTAGTTTGATCACACCGACAAGGTCACTCATTTTATCTCAATGCTTGACCGGTATTATTCTAGTTTGATCACACCGACAAGGTCACTCATTTTGTCTCAATGCTTGACCGGTATTATTTAAGTTTGATCACACCGACAAGGTCACTTATTTTGTCTCAATGCTTGACCGGTATTATTCTAGTTTGATCACACCGACAAGGTCACTCATTTTGTCTCAATGCTTGACCGGTATTATTCTAGTTTGATCACACCGACAAGGTCACTCATTATGTCTCAATGATTGACCGGTATTATTCTAGTTTGATCACACCGACAAGGTCATTCATTTTTTCTCAATGCTTGACCGGTATTATTCTAGTTTGATCACACCGACAAGGTCACTCATTTTGTCTCAATGCTTGACCGGTATTATTCTAGTTTGATCACACCGACAAGGTCACTCATTTTGTCTCAATGCTTGACCGGTATTATTCTAGTTTGATCACACCGACAAGGTCACTCATTTTGTCTCAATGCTTGACCGGTATTATTCTAGTTTGATCACACCGACAAGGTCACTCATTTGGTATTATTCTAGTTTGATGACACCGACAAGGTCACTCATTTTGTCTCAATGCTTGACCGGTATTATTCTAGTTTGATCACACCGACAAGGTCACTCATTTTGTCTCAATGCTTGACCGGTATTATTCTAGTTTGATCACACCGACAAGGTCACTCATTTTGTCTCAATGCTTGACCGGTATTATTCTAGTTTGTTCACACCGACAAGGTCACTCATTTTGTCTCAATGCTTGACCGGTATTATTCTAGTTTGTTCACACCGACAAGGTCACTCATTTTGTCTCAATGCTTGACCGGTATTATTCTAGTTTGATCACACCGACAAGGTCACTCATTATGTCTCAATGCTTGACCGGTATTATTCTAGTTTGATCACACCGACAAGGTCACTCATTTTGTCTCAATGCTTGACCGGTATTATTCTAGTTTGATCACACCGACAAGGTCACTCATTTTGTCTCAATGCTTGACCGGTATTATTCTAGTTTGATCACACCGACAAGGTCACTCATTTTGTCTCAATGCTTGACCGGTATTATTCTAGTTTGATCACACCGACAAGGTCACTCATTTTGTCTCAATGCTTGACCGGTATTATTCTAGTTTGATCACACCGACAAGGTCACTCATTTTGTCTCAATGCTTGACCGGTATTATTCTAGTTTGTTCACACCGACAAGGTCACTCATTTTGTCTCAATGCTTGACCGGTATTATTCTAGTTTGATCACACCGACAAGGTCACTCATTTTGTCTCAATGCTTGACCGGTATTATTCTAGTTTGATCACACCGACAAGGTCACTCATTTTGTCTCAATGCTTGACCGGTATTATTCTAGTTTGATCACACCGACAAGGTCACTCATTTTGTCTCAATGCTTGACCGGTATTATTCTAGTTTGATCACACCGACAAGGTCACTCATTTTGTCTCAATGCTTGACAGGTATTATTCTAGTTTGTTTACACCGACAAGGTCTCTCATTTTGTCTCAATGCTTGACCGGTATTATTCTAGTTTGATCACACCGACAAGGTCACTCATTTTGTCTCAATGCTTGACCGGTATTATTCTAGTTTGATCACACCGACAAGGTCACTCATTTTGTCTCAATGCTTGACCGGTATTATTCTAGTTTGATCACTCCGACAAGGTCACTCATTTTGTCTCAATGCTTGACCGGTATTATTCTAGTTTCATCACACCGACAATGTCACTCATTATGTCTCAATGCTTGACCGGTATTATTCTAGTTTGTTCACACCGACAAGGTCACTCATTATGTCTCAATACTTGACCGGTATTATTCTAGTTTGATCACACCGACAAGGTCACTCATTTTGTCTCAATGCTTGACCGGTATTATTCTAGTTTGATCACACCGACAAGGTCACTCATTATGTCTCAATGCTTGACCGGTATTATTCTAGTTTGATCACACCGACAAGGTCACTCATTTTGTCTCAATCCTTGACCGGTATTATTCTAGTTTGATCACACCGACAAGGTCACTCATTATGTCTCAATGCTTGACCGGTATTATTCTAGTTTGTTCACACCGACAATGTCACTCATTATGTCTCAATGCTTGACCGGTATTATTCTAGTTTGATCACACCGACAAGGTCACTCATTATGTCTCAGTGCTTTACCGGTATTATTCTAGTTTGATCACACCGACAAGGTCACTCATTATGTCTCAATGCTTGACCGGTATTATTCTAGTTTGTTCACACCGACAAGGTCACTCATTATGTCTCAATGCTTGACCGGTATTATTCTAGTTTGTTCACACCGACAAGGTCACTAATTTTGTCTCAATGCTTGACCGGTATTATTCTAGTTTGTTCACACCGACAAGGTCACTCATTTTGTCTCAATGCTTGACCGGTATTATTCTAGTTTGTTCACACCGACAAGGTCACTCATTTTGTCTCAATGCTTGACCGGTATTATTCTAGTTTGTTCACACCGACAAGGTCACTCATTTTGTCTCAATGCTTGACCGGTATTATTCTAGTTTGATCACACCGACAAGGTCACTCATTTTGTCTCAATGCTTGACCGGTATTATTCTAGTTTGTTCACACCGACAAGGTCACTCATTTTGTCTCAATGCTTGACCGGTATTATTCTAGTTTGTTCACACCGACAAGGTCACTCATTTTGTCTCAATGCTTGACCGGTATTATTCTAGTTTGTTCACACCGACAAGGTCACTCATTTTGTCTCAATGCTTGACCGGTATTATTCTAGTTTGTTCACACCGACAAGGTCACTCATTTTGTCTCAATGCTTGACCGGTATTATTCTAGTTTGTTCACACCGACAAGGTCACTCATTTTGTCTCAATGCTTGACCGGTATTATTCTAGTTTGTTCACACCGACAAGGTCACTCATTTTGTCTCAATGCTTGACCGGTATTATTCTAGTTTGTTCACACCGACAAGGTCACTCATTTTGTCTCAATGCTTGACCGGTATTATTCTAGTTTGTTCACACCGACAAGGTCACTCATTTTGTCTAAATGCTTGACCGGTATTATTCTAGTTTGATCACACCGACAAGGTCACTCATTATGTCTCAATGCTTGACCGGTATTATTCTAGTTTGATCACATTGACAAGGTCACTCATTTTGTCTCAATGCTTGACCGGTATTATTATAGTTTGATCACACCGACAAGGTCACTCATTATGTCTCAATGCTTGACCGGTATTATTCTAGTTTGATCACACCGACAAGGTCACTCATTTTGTCTCAATGCTTGACCGGTATTATTCTAGTTTGATCACACCGACAAGGTCACTCATTTTGTCTCAATGCTTGACCGGTATTATTCTAGTTTGATCACACCGACAAGGTCACTCATTTTGTCTCAATGCTTGACCGGTATTATTCTAGTTTGATCACACCGACAAGGTCACTCATTTTGTCTCAATGCTTGACCGGTATTATTCTAGTTTGATCACACCGACAAGGTCACTCATTTTGTCTCAATGCTTGACCGGTATTATTCTAGTTTGATCACACCGACAAGGTCACTCATTTTGTCTCAATGCTTGACCGGTATTATTCTAGTTTGATCACACCGACAAGGTCACTTTTTGTCTCAATGCTTGACCGGTATTATTCTAGTTTGATCACACTGACAAGGTCACTCATTATGTCTCAATGCTTGACCGGTAATTATTCTAGTTTGATCCCACCGACAAGGTTACTCATTTTGTCTCAATGCTTGACCGGTATTATTCTAGTTTGATCACACCGACAAGGTCACTCATTTTGTCTCAATGCTTGACCGGTATTATTCTAGTTTGATCACACCGACAAGGTCACTCATTTTATCTCAATGCTTGACCGGTATTATTCTAGTTTGATCACACCGACAAGGTCACTCATTTTGTCTCAATGCTTGACCGGTATTATTCTAGTTTGATCACACCGACAAGGTCACTTATTTTGTCTCAATGCTTGACCGGTATTATTCTAGTTTGATCACACCGACAAGGTCACTCATTTTGTCTCAATGCTTGACCGGTATTATTCTAGTTTGATCACACCGACAAGGTCACTCATTATGTCTCAATGATTGACCGGTATTATTCTAGTTTGATCACACCGACAAGGTCATTCATTTTTTCTCAATGCTTGACCGGTATTATTCTAGTTTGATCACACCGACAAGGTCTCTCATTTTGTCTTAATGCTTGACCGGTATTATTCTAGTTTGATAACACCGACAAGGTCACTCATTTTGTCTCAATGCTTGACCGGTATTATTCTAGTTTGATCACACCGACAAGGTCACTCATTTTGTCTCAATGCTTGACCGGTATTATTCTAGTTTGATCACACCGACAAGGTCACTCATTTTGTCTCAATGCTTGACCGGTATTATTCTAGTTTGTTCACACCGACAAGGTCACTCATTTTGTCTCAATGCTTGACCGGTATTATTCTAGTTTGTTCACACCGACAAGGTCACTCATTTTGTCTCAATGCTTGACCGGTATTATTCTAGTTTGATCACACCGACAAGGTCACTCATTATGTCTCAATGCTTGACCGGTATTATTCTAGTTTGATCACACCGACAAGGTCACTCATTTTGTCTCAATGCTTGACCGGTATTATTATAGTTTGATCACACCGACAAGGTCACTCATTATGTCTCAATGCTTGACCGGTATTATTCTAGTTTGATCACACCGACAAGGTCACTCATTTTGTCTCAATGCTTGACCGGTATTATTCTAGTTTGATCACACCGACAAGGTCACTCATTTTGTCTCAATGCTTGACCGGTATTATTCTAGTTTGATCACACCGACAAGGTCACTCATTTTGTCTCAATGCTTGACCGGTATTATTCTAGTTTGATCACACCGACAAGGTCACTCATTTTGTCTCAATGCTTGACCGGTATTATTCTAGTTTGATCACACCGACAAGGTCACTCATTTTGTCTCAATGCTTGACCGGTATTATTCTAGTTTGATCACACCGACAAGGTCACTCATTTTGTCTCAATGCTTGACCGGTATTATTCTAGTTTGATCACACCGACAAGGTCACTCATTTTGTCTCAATGCTTGACCGGTATTATTCTAGTTTGATCACACCGACAAGGTCACTCATTATGTCTCAATGATTGACCGGTATTATTCTAGTTTGATCACACCGACAAGGTCATTCATTTTTTCTCAATGCTTGACCGGTATTATTCTAGTTTGATCACACCGACAAGGTCACTCATTTTGTCTCAATGCTTGACCGGTATTATTCTAGTTTGATAACACCGACAAGGTCACTCATTATGTCTCAATGCTTGACCTGTATTATTCTAGTTTGATCACACCGACAAGGTCACTCATTTTGTCTCAATGCTTGACCGGTATTATTTTAGTTTGATCACACCGACAAGGTCACTCATTTTGTCTCAATGCTTGACCGGTATTATTCTAGTTTGATAACACCGACAAGGTCACTCATTTTGTCTCAATGCTTGACCTGTATTATTCTAGTTTGATCACACCGACAAGGTCACTCATTTTGTCTCAATGCTTGACCGGTATTATTCTAGTTTGATCACACCGACAAGGTCACTCATTTTGTCTCAATGCTTGACCGGTATTATTCTAGTTTGATCACACCGACAAGGTCACTCATTTTGTCTCAATGCTTGACCGGTATTATTCTAGTTTGATCACACCGACAAGGTCACTCATTTTGTCTCAATGCTTGACCGGTATTATTCTAGTTTGATCACACCGACAAGGTCACTCATTTTGTGTCAATGCTTGACCGGTATTATTCTAGTTTGATCACACCGACAAGGTCACTCATTTTGTCTCAATGCTTGACCGGTATTATTCTAGTTTGATCACACCGACAAGGTCACTCATTTTGTCTCAATGCTTGACCGGTATTATTCTAGTTTGATCACACCGACAAGGTCACTCATTTTGTCTCAATGCTTGACCGGTATTATTCTAGTTTGATCACACCGACAAGGTCACTCATTTTGTCTCAATGCTTGACCGGTATTATCCTAGTTTGATCACACCGACAAGGTCACTCATTTTGTCTCAATGCTTGACCGGTATTATTCTAGTTTGATCACACCGACAAGGTCACTCATTTTGTCTCAATGCTTGACCGGTATTATTCTAGTTTGATCACACCGACAAGGTCACTCATTTTGTCTCAATGCTTGACCGGTATTATTCTAGTTTGTTCACACCGACAAGGTCACTCATTTTGTCTCAATGCTTGACCGGTATTATTCTAGTTTGATCACACCGACAAGGTCACTCCTTTTGTCTCAATGCTTGACCGGTATTATTCTAGTTTGATCACACCGACAAGGTCACTCATTTTGTCTCAATGCTTGACCGGTATTATTCTAGTTTGATCACACCGACAAGGTCACTCATTTTGTCTCAATGCTTGACAGGTATTATTCTAGTTTGTTCACACCGACAAGGTCACTCATTATGTCTCAATGCTTGACCGGTATTATTCTAGTTTGTTCACACCGACAAGGTCACTCATTATGTCTCAATGCTTGACCGGTATTATTCTAGTTTGATCACACCGACAAGGTCACTCATTATGTCTCAATGCTTGACCGGTATTATTCTAGTTATTCTAGTTTGTTCACACCGACAAGGTCACTCATTATGTTTCAATGCTTGACCGGTATTATTCTAGTTTGATCACACCGACAAGGTCACTCATTTGGTATTATTCTAGTTTGATCACACCGACAAGGTCACTCATTATGTCTCAATGCTTGACCGGTATTATTCTAGTTTATTCACACCGACAAGGTCACTCATTATGTCTCAATGCTTGACCGGTATTATTCTAGTTTGTTCACACCGACAAGGTCACTCATTATGTCTCAATGCTTGACCGGTATTATTCTAGTTTGTTCACACCGACAAGGTCACTCATTATGTCTCAATGCTTGACCGGTATTATTCTAGTTTGTTCACACCGACAAGGTCACTCATTATGTCTCAATGCTTGACCGGTATTATTCTAGTTTGTTCACACCGACAAGGTCACTCATTATGTCTCAATGCTTGACCGGTAATTATTCTAGTTTGTTCACACCGACAAGGTCACTCATTATGTCTCAATGCTTGACCGGTATTATTCTAGTTTGATCACACCGACAAGGTCACTCATTATGTCTCAATGCTTGACCGGTATTATTCTAGTTTGTTCACACCGACAAGGTCACTCATTATGTTTCAATGCTTGACCGGTATTATTCTAGTTTGATCACACCGACAAGGTCACTCATTTGGTATTATTCTAGTTTGTTCACACCGACAAGGTCACTCATTATGTCTCAATGCTTGCCCGGTATTATTCTAGTTTGATCACACCGACAAGGTCACTCATTTGGTATTATTCTAGTTTGATCACATATGTCTCAATGCTTGACCGGTATTATTCTAGTTTGTTCACACCGACAAGGTCACTCATTTTGTCTCAATGCTTGACCGGTAATTATTCATTTCACTATTGATCGGACCTAAAGGTCTTTTATATTTGGACACGCGCCCTAATATAACCGACTAGGTTGAACGGGACGCGACTCGCCAATACGAGGCAAAATTTTATTTAAACAACAAAAAAATGTAACTATTGTTTTCTCTTTAGGCTTCTGGTGGAGCATTAGGCCAACAATGCAGTTAACCGACTGTGTGGGGGTCTGGGGTTCTCAACGGGACCGACTAACGAGGCAAAAATTTCACTATTAATAACAGGCTTCTTTAGGCTTCTGGTGGAGCATTAGGCCAACAATGCAGTTAACCGACTGTGTGGGGGTCTGTTCATGTAGCATTTTGTTGTATGAACATAAATAACACATAAGGAAGGGAAACCCGAGGCTTGTAAACAGTAAATTAATATTAGACAAACATAAAGGTATGCTTTCAGGCACTCGTAAGAAATAAAGAAGTAGAACACTTGGACAACAGAAAAACAACAGACGTGAGTGGCTTACCCAGGGTTCGAACCCCGTACCCTCCGTACGACAACTCCGCCTAGCTATCAAGCGAATCACACTGACCCCACGGCCAGCTAGGCATCCCCAATAAAAGATGCTTTACTGGTTATTTATCAGTAAGAAACACAAGATAACACCGGAAGTATACAGTGGGCAACTCAGCCCCTTAATGACGCAATCACTTCTGTTGTTCCACTATTAACAGTATGTGTCAGTCCAAACAAGACAAAGACCTTGATACTGGGTCCAGTAAATAGTAGAAGACTAAAGGACAATAGTATAGAACAGTGGGTAGGTTTCTGGTATTGTATGAACATAAATAACACATAAGGAAGGGAAACCCGAGGCCTGTAAACAGTAAATTAATATTAGACAAACATAAAGGTATGTTTTCAGGCACTCGTAAGAAATAAAGAAGTAGAACACTTGGACAACAGAAAAACAACAGACGTGAGTGGCTTACCCAGGGTTCGAACCCCGTACCCTCCGTACGACAACTCCGCCTAGCTATCAAGCGAATCACACTGACCCCACGGCCAGCTAGGCATCCCCAATAAAAGATGCTTTGTCTTGTTTGGACTGACACATACTGTTAATAGTGGAACAACAGAAGTGATTGCTGTCGTGGAATATTCTAATCCACATATATAAATTATCAGGTAAATATAAAGCCTAACAAATACATTTAATAAAGAAAAGAAAAATGGTAAAAGAACAGTTCTGTCACAATGACTGTACTCGAAATCCCCCTTGTTTTCTGCTTCGTCTGCAAATTTTAACGCTTTCACGTTGATAGTAAAAGCCTACTATATTATTACCCGCTTTCTTCAATGAAACGTGTACTAAACTTGAGATACGCAAGCTGAACAATGACCTAAATTTAATATTTCATTCATTCCATTTTATACACGGCGTAACTAAAAGACAGATAAAGCAGGGGAGAGAGAGGGGCGAATGAAGGCAGGACACATGCAACACTAAACACGCGTCGCGCGATACACAATTGCTGCCATCACGCGTGTAAGGCCACATGCACTAACTTTTTTTTCAGACGGACAGTGATAAAAACACTAACCTTCCCAGAGTTAGGTTTTAAAAAAAAATGGAAAACGCTTATTAGAAAAGATGACATTAGATGGGTTTACGTTTGAAAACATTACAGTACCCAGACAGCACATCTTCGAAACAGGAGGTAGAAGAAATTGCATATTTTGAACGCAGCCACTTAGCTCTTTTAAATTTGTATATTTGGGTTCCTTAGGGCTTGCTGACAAAGAATATGTAAAACGTTACGCAAATAGTCTAGGAATTACCAAATTATAACCAAAATAAAATAGTGGGGGTGCCTGACAGTATGAAATCATTTCTGCTCATAAAATTTTTTTATAACGTGTTTGAAAAAACCTTACGTTACGGAAATAGCCTACCATGTTAACTCCAAATTGATTGGAGCGCAACAAATATAAGACTAAACACGATTGGTCGGGCTATAAATACTATCTTGTGTTGTCAGGGGGAACGTGGAAAGGTGTACTTTTTTGAAAAGATGTGTAGACATGGTTTCATTGGGTAGAGCTGCGAATATACTCGATTCAGAGCGTCTGTTCATTGCCACATCTTGTAATAAACCTACTAAGAAGCAGTGCGTTGAGCACCAGTGTATAATTTTTTATAAAATAAAGCCTGGGACATCGGCAGATCGGAGTTGTGCTATATTCATTGCCAGTCAACGAAACTGTTTATTATTCTATGAATTGTGGTAAGCTTGAAATATTCAATATCTTTTAATGAAAATTGAATGTAAATTGTTAATTTATGCCTGTATATATGTGTAGTTCAGTAGCGAACATGATGTAAAGCCTATATTGCTCCAGCCTGAACAGAAGGTGTCGGAGGAAAGTAAAACTGCATGGAATGGCCAAACAGTACACTGACACCTAGATTATTAACTAGAAAGAAATAATGCTGGAATTGCAGAGGCGTAGTAACCATTAGGGAGGGAAATACTGGTATAAAGTATTTCAGATGAAGCTGACAGTTGGCCTAACGCTCTGAACTCAATGTTTGTGATGTATTGTGCTCAGTGTAGAAATACAGTATAAATAGTTCTGAAGTAGGAGGTACAACCTTCTTCTTTCAGGGACCGTGGTCTTAAAGTTATTGAGCAGCACCTGGTCAGAGCTTTGCTGAAGCCAGAGGCAGACAGCATACTCCTTGGTCCATATAACAACCAGTGGGTGACTCCAGAACTCATTAAAGTAATCGAGCAGAGGAGTCTTTTACTGCAGTCATCACGAAAGATAAGAGAGTGTGGCCATGGAGCTCAACATTATGTACCCCATCTTAAAATGACATTGTAAAAATAACATTAAGAGGGGAATTTAATTGTTTTAATATCAGGAACTGAGAACATCTCCAATACTAGTTCCAATAAAGACAAACTATTGAAGTCATGATGACAAATACCAACAGAGCTTGAACAAAACAAAACCAGTATTACCTCATATTACTACTACACAACTAACACACATAGGATACTATTAATAATATATGTCACTACAAGATTCATATTAATAAATTCTGTACATATAACTTGTAATTAAAATTGATTGTGATTCCTGGTTCCCTTTGTATTTGAATCAGGACACATATACATTCATGACAGCAATGAATACATATTGTTATTTGAAAAGTTATCAGTGACTCCTTTAAGATATCCTTGTAGAGTGTTTTATGTATGTGAGTGTCACAGTGTTGTCAAGTGTGGTGGAATAAATTAAATTGTTTATTTGTCTGTTGTTGTTATGACTTACACTTCATCATACACATACCCTAGACATATAACGTAGTCATCACACTATTCCAGAATAATTCTGACTGAGGTATACATATGTGGAAGCAAGTAAGGTTATCTATAATACACTACTCTTATTAGATATAGATACCTTCACAGCTGATCTCAGTCAGTACACTAAGTCTCCTATAAATATTTATAACATCCCACTTTACCACATATATTGGGGGCTCGTCCGGGATTTTGAATCTTTACCTATTACAAATATTGGGGGTAATTCACTTCAGGGAATAATAAGAATTAAAAAGGTATCCTTGGGTGGAATTAAATAAGGTTGAGCTCTCGGTGCCTGTGTTGTCCATTAGATATATATTTAGAGATTGAATTGTTAGTTAGACATTGTATAAACTTACCTGATAGACAATGGCGGACCTAGCCAAATTTCGATCTGCTGCTGTTCAGACTGCAAAAGAGTTAGGATTAGATGGGCAAGTTATGGTTGCCTATGTCACTACTGAATGTGACAAATTTATTGAACGCGAAGAAAGAAGGTTTGAAGCCGAAAGAAAGTTAGAGGCTGAAAAGGAAATTAAGAGGTTGCAGATTGAGGCTGACAAAGAAGCTAAAGCATTGGAAGCCGAGGAAAGAAGACAGGCTGCAGAAAGAGAAGAGAAGAAATTAGCTGCAGAAAGAGAAGAGAAGAAATTAGCTGCAGAAAGAGAAGAGAAGAAATTAGCTGCAGAAAGAGAAGAGAAGAAATTAGCTGCAGAAAGAGAAGAGAAGAGATTAGCTGCAGAAAGGGAAGCAGAAAAGGAGGAGAAGAGATTACAAAGGGAACATGAGTTACGACTAAGGGAGTTTGAGTTTCAGGGCCATGCTCCTGAAAATGGTGCCAGTCCCTTTGCCTCTGATGCCACTGCTAGCCAAGGAGCCTCAACCTCAGCTATGAATTTTCATTTAGATCATTTTGTTGAGAAAGACGATGATATAGAGAGCTATCTAAATAGGTATGAACTATTAGCTACCACGTATGGGTTAGAGAGAGAGAGGTGGAGCTTAAAGTTATCTCAAGGACTTCGTGGGGCAGCTTATGAAGTTTTTGCAAAAATTAGCAGAAGTGATCAGGAAAATTATGACATGCTAAAGCAGGCTCTTTTGTTAAGATATGAAAAGAATGCAGAATTTTATAGGAAAAAATTTAGGAATGCTAAACTACTGTCAGGTGAAACCTATCACCAGTTCTCTGCACGAATAGAGACATACTTGGAGAAATGGACTTCTCTGGGGAAAACCCAAGATCTTAAGGAAATGGTCCTTATAGAGCAACTAAGAGAGTCCATGGCTCCAGACCTGAGAAAGTTTCTCATGGAACAAGGTGCAGAGAGGCTGGGTGAGTTGCTAAATGTTGCTGAAAGGTATCAAGCAGCTCAAGCAGAGGTAACAGGTAATAAAAAGAAACAGGTGGATAACTTTAGGGCACCACAGAACTTTAATAAATTTGATCCTAGGGATCAAAACAAAGGTAAGCACCAGTTTGATAGGCCACGGTATGAAAATAAAAATAAAACCCCACAATTCGATGAAAGGAAATATGATGAAAGAAAATCTTTCAACCAAGGAAAAAGGTGGTGTAAAAATTGTAAGATGAACAATCATGACACTGACCATTGTAGAAGGAAACCTCCTCATTGTGCTGCTATGACATCGGGGAAAAAGGAAAAGAAGGTCAAACCTGAAGAACTACAGGAACCATACCACCCCCCAGTGTGTGAAGATGTCATCTGTAATGGTGTCACTATAAAGTGTTTATATGATACCGGTTTAGATTACGATTCCCTTGTGAGTTCTCACCTGGTGCAGGCCGATCAATACACCACAGAAACAGTGGAGATTCAAACTGCAACCAAGGATGTAGCTACCATGACACTTCCAGTCGCCCGAATAAAAGTGAAAACGCGATATGTGGAAGGAATCATAAAAGCAGCAGTGATAAATGAGCCAATCTACCCTCTGATATTGGGGTGTAGATATGTCTTCTTGGGGAATCCCAAGAGACCTGTGATATTGGCAACAGTGCAGACCAGATCACAGTCTAAAAAGGAGGAGGATAATCCAATAAATACTCATCCAGATGAGATGAGGAAGGCACAGGCTGAGGACAAAACACTCAAGCCATGTTTCAAGAAGTTGCCCAAATCTCATACACCTCCAGGCAAGGGAGAGTTTTATATGAAGAACAAACTGATATATAGGAAGGCTGGATCTGAATCCAATGGTCACGGACAGCTGGTCCTTCCCACTTCATATAGGACTAAAGTGTTGGAACTAGGGCATGCGATTCCCTTCAGTGGTCATATGGGAATCAACGCAACAGGACAGCGAATAGCTTGTCACTATTTCTGGCCAGGAATAACTGAAGATATCAAACGATATGTAAAATCCTGTCCAGAGTGCCAACGAGTAGCACCTAAACATTGGACTGCACCAGCAACTCTGGGGGAAATGCCCATAGTGGGAACACCCTTTGAGAGAGTTGCCGTGGATCTTGTGGGACCTCTCACCCGAACCAAGAGAAGGAACAGCTACATTCTGACTCTGGTGGACACTTGTTCTATGTGGGGAGAGGCAGTAGCCCTGTCATCGATTGATTCTAAACATGTGGCAGAGGCATTGCTCACAATTTTCACAAGGTTAGGCTTTCCCAATCAAATCTTGACTGATAATGGCTCTCAGTTCAAGGGGAAACTAACTGAAGAAGTTTTCAGGATCTTCCAGGCCAAACACTTCCATTGTAGTGTGTGTACCATCCCCAAGGGAACGGCCAAGTGGAAAGATTTAACGGCACGTTGATGTCGATCCTGAGAAAGTTGGCACACGAAAAACCAGATACATGGGACCAGTACCTGCACGCGCCGCCCTCTTTGCTTATCGGGAGGTACCCCATAGTTCAACCGGTATGGCCCCGGCAACATTATTGTTTGGAAGGCCAATAAAAGGTCCACTCGAAGCTTTGTTAAGAACGTGGACTGATGAAAAGGCAGAGGAAAACATTACATCTTCATACCAATATGTGAATGAGCTGACCACTCGTTTAAAAACTGGCTGGAAACTTGCCAATGAAAATTTGAAACAAGCCAGGAAGAAACATGCTGCCTATTATAACAGGAAGGCGAAAGACAGAGATTTGGCTGTGGGAGAGAAGGTACTGCTTCTTCTCCCCGGGAGTCAGAATAAGTTACAAATTGGATGGCAGGGTCCATATACAGTTCTAGAGAAGGTGTCTAGAACAAATTATAAGATAGATAAGAAGGGGAAAGAAAAAAATCTATCATGTGAATCTCCTGAAGAAATATTTGGAAAGAGAACATCAGGAAGAGACACACTTGTTGACCTTGTCCATCGCCATGGAGATGAAAAAAGGAACCACTTTCATCATTTGAATATCCATTACACCCCTGTGAGACAGCAGCACAGGTGAAAATCAGTACACATTTAACGAAAACTCAGAAAGAGAGAGTGCAACAGGTTCTAAATAATCATGCAGAGGTGTTAACAGACCGACCAGTGCATACAAACCTATTGGAATATGATATGAAACTGATAGACCCCACACCTGTCTGTATGAAACCATATTCGATTCCGTTTGCTAAGGAGAAAGCTTTGAAGGAAGAGATAGACTATCTGTTAAAGGAAGGAATTATTTCGCACAGTGAATCTTCGTATAGTTCCGGTGTTGTACTCTTAAGGAAGCCCTCTGGAGAACATAGACTCTGTATAGATTACAGGAGACTGAATGCTATTACAGAAGGACAGGTGGATCCATTGCCGGATACAAATCAGCTGTTTGCCAGACTAAATAAAGCTAAATATTTCTCAAAAGTGGATCTGAGTAAAGGATACTATCAGATTCCAGTAAAGCCTGAGGTTAGACCATACCTAGCTTTTAGTACCTCAGAAGGACACTATGAGTTTAATAGATTGCCATTTGGATTGAAGAATGCGCCTAGTGTCTTCTCTAGAATGATGAGAAAATTATTGGACCCTCTGAATAATCCATATATAACAAATTTCATGGATGATATCCTTATAGCAACAGAAACATTTGAGGAACACATTGACTCTCTGAATATGCTGTTTAATCGACTTAGGGAAGCAAATTTAACAGCCCGACCAACCAAATGTTGCGTTGGATGTAAAGAATTGGAATTTTTGGGACACACAGTTTATCAGGGAAACATGACCCCTGATCCAAAGAATTTAGAGAAACTAAAGAAAGCCCCGAGACCACAAACCAAGAAGGACGTGAGATCCTTTGTCTCATTATGTGGTTTCTACCAGAAGTATATCAAAAACTTTAATTCCATATGTGCACCGTTAACTGATTTGACACGTAAAGGACATCCAGATCGCATTACATGGACACCACAATGTGAAATGGCTTACCAAGAATTGAAGGAAAAGCTCACAAGTAAACCTATTTTGAAATTACCTGACTTAAGTCAAGAATTCATAGTAAGGACGGATGCCAGTAATATTGGGTTAGGTGCAACTCTACTACAGAAATCAGATGCATTGGATGGGGAATTAAGCCCAGTGGCATATGCTAGCAGAAAGTTGAATAAAGCTGAAATCAACTACTCAACTAGCGAAAAAGAATGTCTTGCAGTAATATGGGCAATAAAGAAATTCAATATTTATCTGTATGGGAAGGCATTTAAGTTGCAAACGGAAAACAAACCTTTATCGTTTCTAGCACAGGCTAGGCATGAGAATTCTAGGTTACTCCGATGGTCCTTACTCTTGGCTCCATATAATTTTAGCATTGAGTATATATCTGGAAAAACAAAATTGGGAGCGGATTTTTTAAGCCGCCATCCGTGTGATGAGAATCACCCTAAACCCCAGAAATAATAATAAATTTCTCTATGTGTATATAGAATAAAGGACTGACATATAATGTCTGTTTTAAGAGGGGAGATGTCGTGGAATATTCTAATCCACATATATAAATTATCAGGTAAATATAAAGCCTAACAAATACATTTAATAAAGAAAAGAAAAATGGTAAAAGAACAGTGCTGTCACAATGACTGTACTCGAAATCCCCCTTGTTTTCTGCTTCGTCTGCAAATTGTAACGCTTTCACGTTGATAGTAAAAGCCTACTATATTATTACCCGCTTTCTTCAATGAAACGTGTACTAAACTTGAGATACGCAAGCTGAACAATGACCTAAATTTAATATTTCATTCATTCCATTTTATACACGGCGTAACTAAAAGACAGATAAAGCAGGGGAGAGAGAGGGGCGAATGAAGGCAGGACACATGCAACACTAAACACGCGTCGCGCGATACACAATTGCTGCCATCACGCGTGTAAGGCCACATGCACTAACTTTTTTTTTCAGACGGACAGTGATAAAAACACTAACCTTCCCAGAGTTAGGTTTTAAAAAACCTGGAAAACGCTTATTAGAAAAGATGACATTAGATGGGTTTACGTTTGAAAACATTACAGTACCCAGACAGCACATCTTCGAAACAGGAGGTAGAAGAAATTGCATATTTTGAACGCAGCCACTTAGCTCTTTTAAATTTGTATATTTGGGTTCCTTAGGGCTTGCTGACAAAGAATATATAAAACGTTACGCAAATAGTCTAGGAATTACCAAATTATAACCAAAATAAAATAGTGGGGGTGCCTGACAGCATGAAATCATTTCTGCTCATAAAATTTTTTTATAACGTGTTTGAAAAAACCTTACGTTACGGAAATAGCCTACCATGTTAACTCCAAATTGATTGGAGCGCAACAAATATAAGACTAAACACGATTGGTCGGGCTATAAATACTATCTTGTGTTGTCAGGGGGAACGTGGAAAGGTGTACTTTTTTGAAAAGATGTGTAGACATGGTTTCATTGGGTAGAGCTGCGAATATACTCGATTCAGAGCGTCTGTTCATTGCCACATCTTGTAATAAACCTACTAAGAAGCAGTGCGTTGAGCACCAGTGTATAATTTTTTATAAAATAAAGCCTGGGACATCGGCAGATCGGAGTTGTGCTATATTCATTGCCAGTCAACGAAACTGTTTATTATTCTATGAATTGTGGTAAGCTTGAAATATTCAATATCTTTTAATTAAAATTGAATGTAAATTGTTAATTTATGCCTGTATATATGTGTAGTTCAGTAGCGAACATGATGTAAAGCCTATATTGCTCCAGCCTGAACAGAAGGTGTCGGAGGAAAGTAAAACTGCATGGAATGGCCAAACAGTACACTGACACCTAGATTATTAACTAGAAAGAAATAATGCTGGAATTGCAGAGGCGTAGTAACCATTAGGGAGGGAAATACTGGTATAAAGTATTTCAGATGAAGCTGACAGTTGGCCTAACGCTCTGAACTCAATGTTTGTGATGTATTGTGCTCAGTGTAGAAATACAGTATAAATAGTTCTGAAGTAGGAGGTACAACCTTCTTCTTTCAGGGACCGTGGTCTTAAAGTTATTGAGCAGCACCTGGTCAGAGCTTTGCTGAAGCCAGAGGCAGACAGCATACTCCTTGGTCCATATAACAACCAGTGGGTGACTCCAGAACTCATTAAAGTAATCGAGCAGAGGAGTCTTTTACTGCAGTCATCACGAAAGATAAGAGAGTGTGGCCATGGAGCTCAACATTATGTACCCCATCTTAAAATGACATTGTAAAAATAACATTAAGAGGGGAATTTAATTGTTTTAATATCAGGAACTGAGAACATCTCCAATACTAGTTCCAATAAAGACAAACTATTGAAGTCATGATGACAAATACCAACAGAGCTTGAACAAAACAAAACCAGTATTACCTCATATTACTACTACACAACTAACACACATAGGATACTATTAATAATATATGTCACTACAAGATTCATATTAATAAATTCTGTACATATAACTTGTAATTAAAATTGATTGTGATTCCTGGTTCCCTTTGTATTTGAATCAGGACACATATACATTCATGACAGCAATGAATACATATTGTTATTTGAAAAGTTATCAGTGACTCCTTTAAGATATCCTTGTAGAGTGTTTTATGTATGTGAGTGTCACAGTGTTGTCAAGTGTGGTGGAATAAATTAAATTGTTTATTTGTCTGTTGTTGTTATGACTTACACTTCATCATACACATACCCTAGACATATAACGTAGTCATCACACTATTCCAGAATAATTCTGACTGAGGTATACATATGTGGAAGCAAGTAAGGTTATCTATAATACACTACTCTTATTAGATATAGATACCTTCACAGCTGATCTCAGTCAGTACACTAAGTCCCCTATAAATATTTATAACATCCCACTTTACCACAATTGCGTCATTAAGGGGCTGAGTTGCCCACTGTATACTTCCGGTGTTATCTTGTGTTTCTTACTGATAAATAGCCAGTAAAGCATCTTTTATTGGGGATGCCTAGCTGGCCGTGGGGTCAGTGTGATTCGCTTGATAGCTAGGCGGAGTTGTCGTACGGAGGGTACGGGGTTCGAACCCTGGGTAAGCCACTCACGTCTGTTGTTTTTCTGTTGTCCAAGTGTTCTACTTCTTTATTTCTTACGAGTGCCTGAAAACATACCTTTATGTTTGTCTAATATTAATTTACTGTTTACAGGCCTCGGGTTTCCCTTCCTTATGTGTTATTTATGTTTATACAATACCAGAAACCTACCCACTGTTCTATACTATTGTCCTTTAGTCTTCTACTATTTACTGGACCCAGTATCAAGGTCTTTGTCTTGTTTGGACTGACACATACTGTTAATAGTGGAACAACAGAAGTGATTGCGTCATTAAGGGGCTGAGTTGCCCACTGTATACTTCCGGTGTTATCTTGTGTTTCTTACTGATAAATAGCCAGTAAAGCATCTTTTATTGGGGATGCCTAGCTGGCCGTGGGGTCAGTGTGATTCGCTTGATAGCTAGGCGGAGTTGTCGTACGGAGGGTACGGGGTTCGAACCCTGGGTAAGCCACTCACGTCTGTTGTTTTTCTGTTGTCCAAGTGTTCTACTTCTTTATTTCTTACGAGTGCCTGAAAACATACCTTTATGTTTGTCTAATATTAATTTACTGTTTACAGGCCTCGGGTTTCCCTTCCTTATGTGTTATTTATGTTTATACAATACCAGAAACCTACCCACTGTTCTATACTATTGTCCTTTAGTCTTCTACTATTTACTGGACCCAGTATCAAGGTCTTTGTCTTGTTTGGACTGACACATACTGTTAATAGTGGAACAACAGAAGTGATTGCGTCATTAAGGGGCTGAGTTGCCCACTGTATACTTCCGGTGTTATCTTGTGTTTCTTACTGATAAATAGCCAGTAAAGCATCTTTTATTGGGGATGCCTAGCTGGCCGTGGGGTCAGTGTGATTCGCTTGATAGCTAGGCGGAGTTGTCGTACGGAGGGTACGGGGTTCGAACCCTGGGTAAGCCACTCACGTCTGTTGTTTTTCTGTTGTCCAAGTGTTCTACTTCTTTATTTCTTACGAGTGCCTGAAAACATACCTTTATGTTTGTCTAATATTAATTTAGCATTTTGTTGTACGTGATGACCTATATAAACAAGTCAACTTTCAATCGATAACAACAATTTCTTCTAAATCGATAATATTATAAATACAAGATTCTGGGCAGGTTTTGTTTTATTCGCTTTCCAACCGCGGAAAGGTTGCCCGTTTGGAAATCTGGTTTCCTGAAGTTCCATTCTACGCAGCTGTAAATGGGTACAAGATTCTGCTCTTGATTAGGGAAACGACAGTGAGGAAGACAGCTGCTTACTCCACCTCATTAAGGTGAGGCCTAGTTTAGGGAAGTCTCTAATAATTCACTGCCCTACGGCAGTATCCTCTGTGTCTTTCATAGCTTTATTATATATTTCAATGATAATGTCCTTTATTTTAACTGTTTCTGTTTTATTTGTTATCCTATATATAAAATCCCAGCTTTTTCTGTCAGTGTGTAACGCTAAGGGATGCAACTTTGGTTGAAAGTTAGACATTAATTGTATTGTTTCCCTTATATGTACTCTCCTGAAAATAGTAACACTTACCTAAGAAGAATGCGCAAAATCATCATTTCTCTGTTGGCGCCTTGAAAGCATGGATCAATCAATCAATATAGCTGGTCCTCTAAGCCTGTACTAAAGCATGGATCAATCAATGTAGCTGGTCCTCCATGCCTGTACTAAAGCATGGATCAATCAATGTAGCTGGTCCTCCAAGCCTGTACTAAAGCATTCACATACTCTAGTAACAGTGTTTTCTGGAGCAACTAGTTTCACATGATGAGGTTGCCAGGCCACGTGCACAACCTCATGTCAGACGACATGTACGACATGCCTGAAGGAGCAGTAATCTTATTCTATCTTTCTCATATCAGAGGCCCCCTGGGGAGCCGCGCTGGTGTAATGGTTACCACACTGCGCTGGCGATCGGGTGATCCAAGTTCAAGCCCGGGCGAAGACATTTGAAGAAGTGTCGTCCACCAAGGACTGGAATAATCTGAACGGCTCCTGAACCGACCCAGCTCTAATGAGTACCCTCCGAAGACGGCGAGTATCTGCCCCTGAATGGCGAGAGGACACCTGTCAGCGTACAGGGAACATAGGATATTCACGTAAAATCAGTCTCAGGTTAGACATACTAACCGGAGATTTCGCCTCGAGTAATAGCGGGCGTACGTTAAAAAAAAAAAGTAATTAATTTTAAAAAAGAAAAGAAAAAAGAGGCCCCTGGAAATACACGGTGCACTTTACAATAGAGTTAAAGGACCGACACACTTCTGATGATCAGACTTCTTCCTGTTGTAATGCTCTGTTATATAGAGTTTCCTATCACTTCATCAGGACCGGTGAAGATTTTACATTAATAATTTTTTTTTTTTTTTAAATTGAAGGCAGTGATGTACATACACGACTTATTTATAATGTATGGTATAATCGCTACTCCTCATTCCCGCACTTCCGTAGGCCTCCTCTCCATCCCTCGGTGCTCACAGGTGCTTGACAGTCTATTGGTCATCATTTTCAGTTGCCATTTTGTTATACTGTCTATCACAGCAGTAGGCAACACAGAAGCTATGAATATCTACTTTAGACGGGTCGGAGTGGCTAAGGGGTTTGGCGTCCGCCTCGACTTCTAAAGTTCGATTCCCAGTTGAGGGAATATAATTTATGGACATTTTTTTTTCAGACCCAGTGGTCCTAATGTTGTCATACTGGTCTCCTGGGTAGTGAGATAGGATGCCTAGCCTTCTCGGATAAGGGCGAAAAAAATAGGTCCCGTGTGCAAGCTGCGCTCGATAAAAATCCCTCGGCAGTTAGAAATCGTACATAGTAGGCCATAAGGCCGCTGCCCTGGCAATATTTACAAATTAGAAACCTACCCACCACACAAATATTTATAGAATGCATGATTCCTGTATACACACATAGGGATTCTCACTGGTGCTACTTAGTTCGTGCACTGTGCTGAGATCCTCCTTGTGTGATCTAATGGAGGAGATCGGAGCATTGATGGAGTTGTCCGTGTGCATTGAAGATAGTCCTTAAAGCCAAACCAAACCAAACCAAACCAAACCAAACTACATTAGAAACACTGAGCTCTCAACAGATTTACCTTGATGAAATCATGTTTGTTTCCAAGTTTCGGATTATTTAGAATTTGGTAAATGCAGAAATTATGTAACACGTATCTGTACCGGGCGGTCTTCTTTCCTGCACTTCCGTCTCCAGAGTGGTGGAAAGTTCCAACTAAATCTGTTTTACCGAATGTTACCTTCACTCGAATCACGACATTGTCGTCTTAATCTTTCCAGTTCGCGAATAAAGTGAGTGTTATACGTTTGCTCGTGATTTTTCAATACGACCAATTAAAAGTGTTGAAAGGTACTTTTAAAGTCTGTCTGTTTACACGTCTGTCTGTCTGTGTGTTTGCATGTCTATCTGTCTGTTTGCATATCTATCTGTCTGTTTGCATATCTATCTGTCTCCCTAACTTTGTGTTTGCATGTCTGTCTGTTTGCCTGTGTGCCTGTATTTTTGCATGGCTGTCTGTTTGCATCTCTGTCTGCCTGTCTGTTTGCATGTCTGCCTGCCTGTCTGTCTGCCTGTCTATGTACATATATGTCTGCCTGCCTGTCTGTGTACATATCTGTCTGGCTGTATGTCTGTAAGCGTGTTTGCTTCACACCATTGTGAGCTAAACAAACTTATGTATGTATCCAGACAATTAAGTCATCATCCTTTCATCTTTTTCATTTCTGTTCCTTACGGAGCACGGAGCCATCACTTGCAGCTGGTCCCCTTACAGGAAGCTTGTGCCAACCATTCACATTCTCTTGTGGCGATGATTACTGTGGCAATTTGTGTTACATGATGAGGTAGCTAGACCCATGCACAATCTCATACCAGTCGCCTTGTACGACATGCCAGCGGGTGCAGTAGTCCTCCACTTTCTTTGTCTCTTCAGATACCCCCGCGAATTACACAGACAATTAAGTCTTCGTTTTCTTTCACCTTTTAACTCCCAAACTCCACATTTAACTCCACAGGCCTTCAACAAATTTATGCCAAATCTTCATGTCCTGTGCCAACATACTCAAGGTATTTCCATATCTCCTTTATCCCCTGCATGTCTGTCTCCAATTCTCTTTACATGTCTTCTTTGGTCTTTCTCTTCCTCTCTTTTCCTGGGGATTCCAGACCAGGGGGTCATCTGGTAATGCTATCAACATGTTTTCTCTAAGTGTGTCCTATCCATGTCCAGCGTCTAATTCTCATCTCTTGTTCCACTGGCACTTGTCTAATTCTTGTCATTAGTTCCACATTAGTGATCGTGTCATTAGTTCCACATTAGTGATCGTGTCATTAGTTCCACATTAGTGATCGTGTCATACCACTTCAATCCGTCTTTTCTACGCAAGCACCTATTTAAGAAAATCTGTAGCTTTTTGGCTGTTGTTTTTGTTGATCTCCGTGTTTCAGAGTTTGGCTCCGAGACAATTAAGTAACCCCGTTTAATTGATGTAGTTGTCAGACGTGTGACTAGTATATTAACCTGATTCAGCTCTGGACGGAATTATTTTCAGCCCCAAAAATGTACACATACATATTTTACTTTTACTAACAATGTGTGTCTAATCATGAGTTAAGTATAATATATTATATATCAAATTAAAGTACATTAGATGGAAAATATGAATATATATACTTTTGTAGCTAATTTTATATTATGTTTATGTTATGACAGATAATATGTACATAGAACAAAAGATAACCTGAAATTTTGAACAGAAATTTTCCACTTACCTAAGGCTTGTAACATAAATTATTATCACAATACAGTTTCACTGCTCTCTCTGTAAAGGTAATCCATTTAGACACACAGAAAAAATAAGAAAGTTATGGTTGATCACACAGTTTGCTCACTGTTCACCTATTAGTAACATATCCTGTGTGTTTTCGGCCATTATAGTGATACGACAAAATATGACGAAAAATGAAGATAAATGTGAAAAATTCCCTTCAAACTCAAACAAAGGAAGTTGAAGCTTGTTGAAATTTGCGCAGTTTTGTGTTTACTTCCGTTGTAGATAAATTCCGGTCAGTATAAAATATCAGAGTGGAAAGAAACAACGAAATAAATCAGAGTCTTTTAAAAGATCTTGCGGACACATCAGTCGGCCATTGCATCTTTTAAAAGATCTTGCGTAGGGAATCAGTTAACACACAAAATTATCCATCGTTTGCAGCGTAACCTCAATTTTCCTGCTTCGTATTTTTTTTTTCTGGATTACCATGCTGAATGTTTACATGTTTTCTTGGTAGCCCTAAACACACAGACAGAAAAACTCGGCTACAACACGAACATTTAAAAAAGTGGGTATATTTGCAATTCTCCACACACTTGAGATCTCGCCGTCTGTAGCTGACACATCGCCCTCGGATACGACGCTTCTGACAGCCACAGTTGGTCTCCCTCTGGCAGACTTCCAAGGATGCTGGTCAGACATATTAAAAACCATGAAATTACGTTTTATTTCTACTGCAAAGCCTCACAGTTTCACTGTAAATTAACAGTAGAAGAGGTCTTTAAAATATATCTTTGAATATTTTACCTTTAATCGGAGAGGCGGAGTAATCATCAAAATCGCCACCACCATCATCAGCACCATCATCATCATTTTTATTAAGGGTGGAATGTGGAGAATTTGGTCCCGAGCATTACAGTTTAAAATTTCTATATTCTCACTTCTTCGACCATATACAAGTTTATGCAATGTATTGCATTGACGACTTTTTATTTTATTCTCAACAAAATAAATACTTTACACGAATAGATTTGCTCAATATATTTCTGGATCATTGTACTGCAGACATTCATTTCATCATCAATTCTGCTTTTGACATATTTGTCGTAGATTTATGATAGGTGAATTAAGACAAAGATTGGTCCCTGCTAAATAGACTAGAATTGGAGGTGACTCAGTGAGAGATAATATTAGAAATAGCTTTACACGAGTGAGATGGTGAAAAATAAGTAAATTCTGTCCCTGAAACTCGAGGAAATTCTCTCGCTCAGCCTATCTCTACAACAGAAAGTATTAGTCAGACAGATTACTCCGTTATATAGATATACTATATCACCCACTCACAGACACACACACATAAGTGACGACAGTTAGACGTACACAAGTGAAAACTATATATATATATGAAAATATGAATTTGTTTTGGGCGAGCTGACCGACACAGGTGGATAAAGTTTATGTAAATTTTATTTATCATAAAGAATTTCACAACACAGTAAATAAATTTAGACTATCAAATCAATACACAAATAAACATAGGGTAAGGAATCAATCAATAACAGAGTTGACCCATAGGTGTAATCCACCCCCCCTCCCCACCCCACCCCCCACCCCACCCCCACCCCACCCTTTCTGTTGAACCAAGATCCCTTTATAAGAGAAGTTATTTGCCCCAAAGAGTCACAGATTTATACCCTATGGTCTAGGATTTCTCTCTACAGTAAATAACATAGGTTTTTCCTGTAATCTACTCTGAAATAGATAGCATATGTAATCTTTAAGAAGAAAAACAATCAATGGATATATGAATTATAAAATCAAAGAATTATATCATCCCCGCATTTTCTCGCTCTGACACACTTGTGATCACAAAGACATGCGTTCTTACCTAATAGGCACTTTCACCACATCTGAAACAATTGTTTAAGGAACATACAGCCCATCCAAGGTTGTGTTTTGGCAAAACAAGCCCCAGCTTCTCCAAGGCTAATAAATTCAAATCTTGAGAAACGCTCGCTTCACTATGGTACGTAGGATGCTGATAAATGTCACTTCAATTTTTGTCCAGGTAGTAAAATAATTAAGATGTCTAATATTCACACGGGTACAGTAGCTTGAAATAATCGATCGTTACCTCGAGTTGCAGGTGAATAACTTTGTTCAGGGTTTATCTTCTTCTCAACACAGTGGTTGTTATACAAGTAATGTCACAGGTTTGATTATCTTAAATGTTTGATTTAGTCGCCACCACGGGCCGACTGTAAAAACTTTGATTATTGGAAAAGAACTCTGGAACTCAATGCCAGTTACAATACAAATTTCAGAAAAATAGTTCTTTTCGTCTAGTTATTCTCTGCTATACATAAACAGAAACCGCTGGTAGGTTTTGGATGACCCAAATACTGTATAAGGAAGAGAAAAGTACAAAATACTTAACCATGACAGTATTCACAATCCTATCCTACCTCACGTAAAAATATAATATACACTTCGGTTATTTAACTTCAATCAGAAACAATACGCTTATAGCTTGTCTCTTCGTTTAAAACTCCCGTGAAATAAATTCTA